>CAUYON010100817.1:0-31845 GCA_963573935.1 Arctocebus calabarensis | reverse complement strand
TTATTGCTAGTTTTGAAATGTCTTTGTAAGAGTAGGGTTGGCACAGATGCAGCAATATGTAAGATTAGGAGATGGGGTCACACATATCTGTGTTCCTATGGAAACTATTTGAATATTTGTTTTATATGGATTTTTATTCACTTTTCAGACATGCTATGAAAGAGCACCCCTCAGCTACTCAGCAAGCATTTGTAGCTTGTACAGTGGCAGAATGGGCCAAAATCTTAGTGTTGTGACCTGTTTTTTTTTTGTTTTTTTTTGAGGCAGAGCCTCAAGCTGTCACCCTGGATAGAGTGCCATGGCATCACAGCTCACAGCAACCTCCAATTCCTGGGCTCAAGCGAGTCTCCTGCCTCTGCCTCCCAAGTAGCTGGGACTACAGGTGCCCGCCACAACGCCTGGCCATTTTTTTTTTTTTCCGTTGCAGTCATCATTGTTGTTTGGTGTGCCCAGGCTGGATTCGAACCTGCCAGCTCAGGTGTACATGGCTGGCACCTTAGCCCATTGAGCCATAGGCGTGAGCCAATATATACATATTTTTAAGTTTCAGATTAAAACCAGGGTACATATGATAAGGTTACCTAGTTTGCTTTTGTATGGTTCAGGTCTGAATTGTAGTTGTGTCCTTCACCTGGGACAAAGTTCCATATACCTGGGCAATGTACGTGTTGGGTGGTAACTTGTCCCCCCTCCACTCCCTACCCTCACCCCCTACTTGAATTTAATTGAATTTTTCTCTCATGCGAGCACTTAGTTGTTAATCTGCTAGTTTCAACTTAATACCGAGTGCATGTGATGCTTGTTTTTCCATTCTCAATATATTATTTGTTAAAGCTTTGTCACCTGGTACCACTTGCTTATATTAAAACCTAATATTAAATGGTATCTGCTTTAGTTCAACATTATATATTTATTTCAAATTAAATAAGTCACAATTTTCCAATGTTTCATAATAAGCACCTTGCACTGCCCAGTGCTATAGCACTTGAATAAATAGGAGAACCACTGTATCAACTACATAAAAAAAGGAGGCACTCGAGCTGCCCATCTCTTCCATAAAGAATATTTTTTGGAAATGTGTTTCAAAATAGTAAATTTCCAAAGACTTAAAACTAGTCTTACATGTTATAAAGGGGCATTTCCTTTTTAGAGAGAAAAATCTTATAAAACTGGAAAGAATTATTATTGCACGTTCCAAGTGCTTTAGCCCTGACAACCTGGTTGTTGCAAGAGTTCCTTCAGAGGCTTACTGGGAAGAAGGCAGCTATGGGCATAGTCCACATTCATCCTTCTGTTGCCACGGAGACTGGCCAAGTCAAGACAGTCTTAGAGTTTTCACCCCGTTCTTCATTCCTTCCCCTGGAGCTTGGAAGGCCCAAACTTTAAAACTTCCTGTGCAAGCAGAGGAAGGAGTGACACTTCTCCTAGCACAATGAACACATTCTGACCCACAATTATAGGTCTGACCCTTGTTCAGGGCCCGGCCTTTCAGCTGCTCCCTTCCAACTTTCCAATCATGTTTTCAGGAAAGACTGGTGCAGGAAAGGAATGTAAATTCTATGAGGTTGTGGAGGATCTCTCATGTAGGGTGTTGGACTTTATAAAGCACTTAAGTAGAGCTTCAAGCCAATCGGCTTTAATCTCATGGGGCAGGGTGACCCCAGCTGGCATGTGAGTTACACATACATTAGTTTTCCTACTTGATAGATAGGGAAAGTGAAGTCTGGACAAGTGAAGTAATTTTCCCCAAATTACAAAGCTAATTAGGGATAGAGTTGGGATTCAAACTGGGGTTGATTTGAGAACCCAAATGTTTACCCATGACAGCATATAGACTCTCTATAGGCACACATTTTCATTTTTTAGCAGGATCTTATTTGCACACAAAGTATTCCTATAATGAATTGATTAGAGGGTACCAACCCATATGAAAGAGTTGCAGAAAAGGTTGTGAGTTTTCCTTCTACAGTTCATTCGTTAATTCATGTTCCAAAATTATTGAACATGGCCCAGTGTCCCAGTGTGGTGGTGCATGCCTATAGTACCAGCTACTTGGGAAGCTGAGGCATGAGGATCACTTGAGCCTTGGAGATCTGGGCTGGAGTGGTCTAGGCCAACTGGGTGTCTGCACTAAGTTCAGCATCAAATGATGACTTCACAGGAGCCCCTAAGGAGGGGTCAACCCAGGTTGGAAACAGACAAGGTCAAAACCTGCTGATCAGTGGTAGCATGATCACACCTATGAATAGCCACTGTACTCCATCCTGGGCAACATAGTGTGATACTGTCTCTTAAGAAAAATAACATTGAACTTTTTAAAATTATGTAAGATTTTTTTCTAAGCATTGATGAAAAAAGACATGATTTCTTGTCACTGAGTTGTTTATACTCTATGGTCAAATAATTATGATTCCGTCTTATAGAAGCTCCAGAAAGGGAATGTGAAATGTGTATGTGAGTCAGAGGAGCAGATGACAACTTTGGAGAACTATGTAAATCTTCTTAGAAGACTTAATCTATGAAATTGTGTAGAATAGAGGAATCACAGAGACCTGGCTCAAAAATCCTTGTTCTGTATCTGGTATGATTTTGGGCAACTATCTTAATATTTCTGAGTGTTAGTTTTCTAAGAATTGAGCCAAAAACACACTTTTCGTGGGGTTAAGGGAAAGATGAAATAAAGTAAAACATGTGTAGTCTACACATCGATGAGAGTGATTATTGTTACCATTATCTTTGTTGTAGATGGCAGAGAAGTGTTTCATAAGCAGAGAGGCTCCCGTCCCTAGTAGATCCCCAATGAGAACCTTAGTGATGCTACAGGTTTATAATTGGTTGTTGCTTTCAATTGTACTAGATCATAGGATATTGATTTTTTTTACTTATATATGCAAATGACTGGCCTCTGAGTTCCTATCCAAAGTTATTCCTGGGTGGATAACTGGAGAAATTGAATCATGGCCTCTAGTCTGGAGAATCCTGTGCTGCTTCAGAGACAAGATGATTGGCAATGACTTAGGGAGGAAGGCAGCAGATAGAGAACAAAGAGGTGGGATCAACAGTCCTGAGACTCCAGGCCTGTAAGCTCTGTTTTTTCTCCCACCAATCACCACCAATCAGAGAACTTAACATAGATCTTCCAGTGTTATTCCTTTGGGATTTTTCTTGTATCTAGACATTATTATGATTATTATTACTTTTCTCCTTAACATTTCACATAGCATTTTCCCCAACAATGAAAACTGTCATTAACACAGTGTCTTCTGCACAATTTTCATGAAAATGCATATAGCTATGACTGTTTTAGCCAAACTTGCTCACAATTTTTTCCTAATCCGTCTCTGACTAGTTGGAACCCAGTAACAGTGCTGCTTTTATGCTGGACACCATTCTAGTTCTGTAAGTCTATTCACTTATTTAATCCCAATGCCCTCCTTGCGAGGTTAGCAGTTTCATCACCTCAGCTTTACTAGTCGGGAAACTAAAGAACAACACAAAGTAATGTGTCTGAAGTCCTGCTGTTGGTCAGTGGCAGAGCTGACATTGGACACAGCAATCTAGCAACAAAGTGTGTGCTCCTAACGTATTCTCAATGCTATCCTGCACCTAGAGAGAATAATCAACCGGTACGTGTGTATGGTGTTTAGGAAAGGAACTAAATTTTATGTTGGCCAAAGAGCAACCTTTTGACCTATGCTATAGAATAAAGGGTTTTAGCTATTTTCTGAATCTGTTAATTGATGTCCAGATAACAACAACAACAAAAAGGATTGTGAGTAGGTCAAGATGTGATTGGCTTGTTTTGATTTCTCTGTAGCTTTCAGTTTTCTAAGATGATTCCTTGGCTTCGGCAATTTCCTGGAACATTGTAAGGCAATGTGAGGGCATTTACTCCATCCAGAGGCAGTGAGAACATGGAGATGAAGATAAATATCAAGTGAAGTGAAAGTTGCCGGGAAAAGTGATCAGACCTAAAAGTGTGTAATAGAGAATTTGTATACCTTTTGAAATCATGTATTAAAAATTTGGCAGTAATGCAAGTAAAGACCTGAAGAAAAAATTAAAAAGTGAGTGGTAAGCAGAGTATAGGGGAGGTTTCTGAGGACTACCATTGCATCAACAGTGTTCCTTGAGGTCTCCCATGCCTTGCTTGATCATTTAACTAATACCTTCTCATTTCTTTTCCAAATGGCTTCTCTGAACACACTCACACTGATATTGGTCAGGCCTAGCTGATTCAAACTCTATATATTACAGAGCAGGATGTTTCATTAAGGTAACCAGTAAGAAATCAATTGTTGAAAACTATTTTAGTTACCTGCAAAAATAAGTGTTTTAGGTTTTAGGTATCAGTTTTTCAACAAACATGTGTTCTTCTGAAATAGAATTTTGTCTTGAGGAATTTTAAAATAAAATCTGCTAAGCTAGAATTATCCAATGGCAAGAGAATCCATTAAAGCAGAGAAAGGGAAAAGCAAATCATGTTCTCTCAATATCTGGCCTGTTAGGTTGCCACTTATTGATTTAGTCTGGGATATAGCAGCATTAAATCTTCCTCATTATACTAGTCCTGTATATCTTTTTAGCTTCTCTATCTATGCTTTAATCTCTGGACCCAAAATGAAGTACAACATGCACAAACCATTTTAATATGACCTACATCACTGGAGTATTCAGTGTATTCAGAAAGTTCTTCCCAGCATTATGAGTTTGTTTGGTTTGGCAGAGTCTTCCTGATAATTAAAACACCCACCACTCACCCCACATGCTGACCTTTGTGACCTGAGCTGGTAGCCATTCTAGAGCATCATGGTGATGCTTGGGATGTTCTCTTTGGAACACTACCTTCATCTTTGAAATGCTAACTGTGAATTAGGCATAATAACCCGGATCAGATTGATTTCTTCAAGTTATCTAGGGTCTTGCTACTCAAAAAATGATCCCTGTAACAACAGCATCAGAAATGTAGTATTAGCTGTGCACAGTGGCTCATGCCTATACTTCTAGCACTCTGGGAGGCTAAGGCAGGAAGAGCCCTTGAGGTCAGGAGTTTGAGACCACTCTGAGCAAGAGCCAGAACCCATCTCTACCAAAAATAGAAAAACTTAGCCATATAAGGTGGCATACACCTATAGTCCTAGCTACTTGGAAGGCCGAGGCACGGTATTATTTGAGCTCAGGAGTTTGGGGTTATGGTGAGCTGTGATGACATTACTGTGATGGGGCAAAAAATAAAAAAGAAGGCTTGGTGCCCACAGTTTGGTGATTAGGGCACCACACGCACAAGGGCTGGAGGGTTTGAACCTGGCCCACTCCTGCTAAAACAACAATTACAACTATAACAAAAGAATAGCCACGCCTTGTGGTGGGTGCCTATAGTTCCAGCTGCTTGGGAGGTTGAGGCAAGAGAATCACTTGAGCCCAAGAGTTTGAGGTTGCTGTTAGCTGTGGCACCACAGCACTCTACTGAGGGCAACATAGGGAGACTCTGTCTCAATAAATAAATAAATTAAATAAATAAATAAATAAGAAAATAAAAAATATGGATCTCCTGAAATAGAATCTGCCTTCTTTTTAACCATCTCCCAGTGACTGGTATGTACAGTAAAGTCTAAGAAGTTGTGCTCTAGTAAATGGGTACAGAGGATAAGATCAATAATGCAGAGATGTTGCAACTGGACAGAGAATATGAGTCTTTCTTCACCTTGATCATATAAAAATAAAAGAATTTTTCTTAAGCAATGCTTATGGAAGTTAGTAGTTCCCAAACAAATTGTATTCTTGAGTTGTAATTGTGTTTATTTCTGAACAGAATAGCATGAATAAAGGCGTTATAAAGGATGAAATGATAAGGCTGTGGGTTAATTTGACTGGAGGAGGTTCAATCTGACCAGGTGTGAGGATAAAATCAAGTCATATCTTTACCACGCTGGTTTACTGGCTTTGTTCTTTATCTGTCACTTTTATTCATCATTTTCTTAACTCCCATTGACAACTCACAGATCACCAGACATGATTAGCTGTTAATTGCTTTGGCAAGATGCTTGATATTATCATTTTGACTGTTAGTAGCATTGATCCAGGAATGATTTTTATTTCTTCTTAAAACATTTCTTTGTCATTTTGTATGCTTTCTTTGTCTGGATTATCATAATATAGAATAAGCAAGAGAAAGACATACATTAATAATCTACTTTTTTGTAAATATGCTATTTATACTATATGTGGGCATTCACTTGAAAATATTTCAGAAAAATCATTTAGGTTGCTGGATTTATGATCATTAATATTCATAATTCTGGCCATTGGGCTATAAGAATAGTAATTCTAGGGACTATATTTTCTGGACTTCAAATTAGAACAGTATATGACCAAGAGTTAAATATTTAAAATTAGAAGTATTCTGGGAAATTTGATGGGCGGGTAGGTTAATTATTATTCACAAATATAAAGCCTATTCTATAAAAATTTACCAAAGACACACTCATAATGGAGTTAAATGAAACTCATTATTTTGAGGTTAAGTCCCTTTTCTTTCTGAGGACCCCATAATATTTGTTTATGGCTTATATTTTTATGCCTTTAAATTACAGTATAATATAAATGTATATAGAGAAAGTTGCATATTATCCTCAGAGTATCACTTGGTACATTTTCACAGAAGTAACACAGTCATCTAGAAACAGAAGAAAACCAGAGCCACAGAAGTCCCCCTTCCCATGTAACTACTACTCTGTCTTTTAACAGCATGCAAGTTTATGTATGCTGTATTACAAGTTTAGTTTTGCCTATTTTTGTACTTTTGTATAAACCAAATCATATAGCATAGCCTCCCTAGTAATCTAGCTTTCCTTTTTTCAAACTTGTTTTTGAAATATATCTAAATTATTGTGTGTTGTTTTAGTTCACTCATTCTAGTTACTATATAGAATTTCGGTGTGAAATTCTATTGCTTGTGGCCAAATAAAGCAGTTTCAGCTTTTGGATAACACAATCTGTGCTGTTCTGAACATTCTAGAATGTATTTTTGGGTGAACACAGACAGGAGTTTGTGTTAAATCTCTCTCTGAGAGTGATATTACTGGATATGTTGCTTTTCTCGTTAGTAGATTCTTCCAACTACAACAATTGTACCTGTTTGCACATCAAGGTAGGAGAAATAAAGTCTTTCCAAATCCTCCAGCATTTGTTATTGTCTAACTTACAAAAATTTTAGCCATTCTGGATATACTATAGTTATGTCACATGTAGACTTTGATTCATATTTTGATGAATATTATGGCTTACAATAATTCATATTATGGCTTACATTTAACTAAAGTCCAAGGAGAATCTTTTATTGAATCTGTATTACAAGTAGTCAGACCTCTCCAACCTGTTGTTGAGTAGGGTGAAACTCGGCATAATTTAAGTTTCATTTGTTTTTTGTTTGTTTGGCTTTTTGCTCAAAAATTGTCAACTCCATGAGGTTTTACTTGAAGTTTTCATTATTAATATTTACCTTTTAAGAGTCTTAATGAACTATGGACACCTCACCTGAGGTAGAGAATCATGTGGACTGTAGAAATTATGTAAGTAATAACTGAATATGTTTAATCTGATTAATTTATGGTCATTATTTGTCACTTCATGGTGAGAGGATCTTTGAAAAATGAAACACATTATTTTATGAAAGAAAGCAAATGGAAGAGGGAGGTTAGGGGTATGAGTGGGCAATGAGGCCAAAGAGTACAGAAATATCAAGCTCCTGGCACTGAATAAATATGTGGGACCCCCTGGGAGGCCTATGCCCAGGGACCTCTTATCATGGGGGACAACAAATAACCCAAGAGAGCATTATTACTTTATGAGTCTAGACTATAAACAAATTAGTTTAGAATTTTACCCACTATTGGTCCTGATTGCAATAGACAGGTACACTTCCTTTGTATAAAGAGAAAATAGCCTTATACTCCTAGATAGCAAATGTTCATCAACTTCAAATTACACCTCAAATGCTGCTGGTGTCTGGACCATTGATGGATGAGCGAGGTCTTTCCAGGTCTAATGCTGAGTAATACAAATTAGATTCTCCTGAGTTATGCCTAGTGCAGCTGGAGGGCACAAAATAGTTGCCAGGGACATATCTCCACGCCAAATTCTTGCCAATGTTGTTAATAGTATTGTACCCTGTACATGCACAGGCACTCTTAGTTTTATTAATTATGATACTGTGCTTTTGCCCTTTCTTTCACCTTTTAATTTTTGAATAGGGAAAAACTTTTGTTTTATCCTGTGTCAGAAAGCAAATGCTAAACTGACAGGCATGCATGCAGCCCCATTCTCCTACCAAGCAAGTGGCAAGTGGGATCGGCTCAGGAAAAACTATGCTCTTTTTTGGATTTCCTAAAGCGTGCTATGGGGAATGGATTATGTGAAGAAGAGAGGGAAATTCCTAGATATTCTAGCAAGAGAAGATAGTAGACTTGTGAACAGGAATTCCATTTCTGCATTTCTCAGGATTTATGACTGGCCATCCACCCCGTTCTGCTCTTGTGTCCAATTCACAAACATCTCTGCGACTCCTCTCTGGAGGTCATGAGTGAGCATATAGTGGAAAGAAAAGAGACAATTTTCATCCTTCTGCATTAAGAACAAAAAGAAAGAAAGTAAAGATGGCTCTAGATTGGGCTGCTCTCATGCTATGACAATGTTAATTTACAAGCTATGTAGAGTCAGTATCAAAATATATGCTAAATTTTGATGGCTTTGATAGATTTTACTTAAAGTACTCCTTTCGTGTGCCTCAGAAACTTTTTGTTTAACATTAACCTTGTCCACTTAGTCTTTGCCCAAAATATGGGATTACTAGCAAAAAGCATATTAAAATATGATAATATTACAAAAATGAAACCAATTTGCCTTCCTAAAATCAGTGTTCTACATACATTATTTAGGTTTCTGTTATGGTTTCACAAGGACATTGCCTCATCAAAAAAATTCTCGGCAGGTTGTGATATACACATTGTAAGAAATAGTACTCCAGTAGAAACTCAGGTGGAACCTACACTACCAAGCACCACCTAGGCATGCTACCCACTAGAGGGCGATATTGGCCATACACTTAAGGCTCTAACTCTCCTGAGAAGAGTTGTGTAGCTGTGAATGGTGAGTGGATCTCTATACATATAACCAAATAATTTTTGTTGAACACCCAATGTGTACTAGAATATTGGCTTGTGATTTCCATGCATGTGAATAAGATCTTTTTTTTAATCTTGAGGGGTATGCCAGAGCTCTCCAGAAAGGATCCAGCCATGAAACATGAAAAGTAGTATTAACAATGAAAGGATACTTTCTGGACGGCCCTTGTATATTCAAAAAAAGAGATTATAATCACATGTCCATTATAATAAACCAGGAAGTGTATTTCAGATTGTATTTTGATGCCAATTGGTAGATAATATACCAATTTGATGTTAATAACATTAAATAGATATGTAAATAACTACTACCACTTAAAAAATACCCAAAGCATAAATGGAACTAATTTAGAAGACTGTTTGGCATAAATGAGTGTTGGAGGTCAGACTATTTTTATTTTGTCTTGACTATATTCTAATATTTTAATTAGATAACATTCTAATCTAAATAAAGACTTCTTGCTAATTTTTCAGTAGGTCAATGAATTCTCATGTAATGTAGATTGACTATCCATCTTCCCTTAGTAGGACTCATAATTTCACTAAATTTACCAGTAAAAAGATGACAGTAAATTCTTACTGAATAATTTATTGTTCATCTTTGGCATTAAATATTATATTTTAATTCAAATGCAATATGAGCTTAACTGTCTATTTCTTAAGTTTAATGAGTGCTGAAGTCATTTTAGGATAAATCCATCATTTTATTACTTTATTGACTTGTTCCATTAGCATAAAAGATATGTCGGGAATATCAGTTAATATTTATTAAGCACTTTCTAGATATTTTGTAAAATCTCATCAAGTATATGTCTTAATTTTTAACAAATAGCAGACACAATCTTGGTGTACTTAATGTGATGCCAGAAAATCCAACTATTCCAAATTAAGACAACATTTGGTTCTTATGTTTCTTAAATATCAAAGATAAAACGATATAGTACCATTAAAACTGACAGCTTTTCAGCCAACATTAATTAAAGAAAGCTCAGCTTGGAGAATAGGAAATGAAGAAACTAGACTAAAGCAAATAAAAAAGTCTCAATTAATGGCATTACAGTTGTGACATGTGGACAGAAGCCAGATTAAGCAGATGCTATCATCAATTCATTTGTTGTCATGTTTGCAGTGTGACAACTGGCTCCAGAGACAGAAGATATTCTGGAAGTAGTGCATCCTGGGATGCTGTTTTTTGTTTACTCCACAAATGATCATCAGTCATAATGATGCAGTGATATTGGTCTTCACATCAGGAACTGTCAAAGCAGAAATCAAGAGAGACCACAGCATTAGTTTTTAGTCCTTTAAAAAAAAAATCATGAATATTGCTTATCCTTTCTTCAGATTTTTTAGATTTTCACAAGAAGAAAACCCCCTAAAACATAATCTACAAGCATTTTAAATATATTTGGAAACTTATTTATGACAATACATACCTTAGGTAGCTCAAGAGACCAGAATTCCTTCAAGTGAAGAGATAAGCATGAATTACATGGCTGCTTTATTTGATTATGAAGTATAAAAGCCCATTAGCAGAATGGCCTGTTGGCCTGGAGAGAGGATGCTGGCCTGCCATGTGGAGGACCTGCAGTTTTTTCTCCTGCTCTGACTTGCCAAGCTGGCAGGGGCTTGGAGAGCAGTCACTGTGCGCACAGTCAACCTCAAGAAGGAAATGTATAATGATGCCGAACTCTGACTACTTCATTGTCTTTGCATTAGGGTAATATGCATAAGAAATTCCTGAGAAATATGGCTATAAAAGGCATTTTTTCAAATGTTTTATTCACAATTTGTATTAGAACAAAATGTCTTTGGGGAAAAAAGTATGAAGTTTTGATATAAATATGTATTCTAGTTTGGGTTCTGCTACCAATTGTTTGATGGGGAGAATTCACTTTAAATCACTTAAAATGCCTGCTTTTCCCATTTGTAATGGTGGTAACTGGCCGAACCTAGCTGTAGGAAGTTTTATATGGATCAGTGAGACTGTGTATATGAACAACACCACAAGCCTTGGAAAGCAGAGGTCCTTGGTCTGGCACCTACAGCTAGTTTTAGGACCTTGCCTGAAATTAATTCAACACTGGATGTGAATGTCCTGCCATACATTTCCTCGGAGAGCGTACATCTACTTCTCAAAAGTCATTTTGATCCCAAAAAAGATTTAAAGAAAAATCACTGCTATAAAATGTGAAATATGTTATTTTACTTTCATTATTATTCTGTTAAATGATTCATCTTAAATTATTCTAAATCTGTTATTTCAGAGATGTTTACCACTGATTATTTATTTTCCAGCTTACACATATGCATCCTTCTCATATGCAAACAGAAGACTAATCAATGCTCTTGATGGAAGACTATCTTTCTTCTCCAAATTGAGAAATTCTTATATGTAGCATGAAAAGCCTGTCATACCAAACATCCACTGGATAAGAGAAGTGCCTGGGAGTAGGGAGAAGTGCCTAAGAGAATGGGGATAGGCCTCTCCAAAGGGCATTTCACAAGGACAGAGGAAGGGGATCCCCACTGGCTGGATTTCTACCAGGCCTTCTTTTATTCTGCAGTCCTATTCCATTTATTTGAAACAAAACTTATTATTGTTTCTAAATGATAAAATAGCACCTGTTTGTGGAATTTTCCCAGATAATACAGACTTGCAGAGAGTAAAAAATCCTTCTTTATCACCCAATCTTCAACTCCCCCAAAAGTAACTATTATTAAAGGCAAAACAATTTGTAACATTCTAGAATAATAACCTAGAGTCATTTGGGATAGTATTTGTCAACAAGTATTTATGAAGTGTTAACTCTGCATCTGGCCCTCAGTGATAGAAAAAGTGAACAAGGTGGGTTCAACAACTAAATAACTATGTAGGGGGCATAGAAAAGCAAATTAGCAAGGACGATGCTATTAAGGGATAGTCAGGAGATTACAGGAGGACCATCTGGGTCAGGGAAGTAAATCTAAGCTGAGACTCAGAGCAAGAGTAAGTTGGCCAATTGTGGAAAGGGGTGCAGTGGTCATGTGTTATTATAATACATGTATGTAAGTCATTCATTTAATCAATTTTAGCAAATCTTGTTTTCGAGTCTTTCTGTAAACATCTTATCTGCTCTATTCAATCATGGGCTGATATGATGGTTATTTTATAAAATTTTCTCCACTTACACAGAATCCAAATTCTATTTACTTTTACCAGCACTAACCACAGTACCAACTCATCTCTCAAAGCAAGCTTCCTAATCATTCAAACCCACATCCCTATTCACTATGTAAAAGAGAAATTGAATTAGATATGGTCATAGAATTATTATCCAAGTGTTTTATGTGCACAAAGTTTTATTATTCTCCAGTAGATTTCAGACATATTAGAAATAAGAAATGTATATTCGTTTATACCCCTAGCACAGTATTACTCCAATTTTATACTGGAAAACATAGGAAAAAAATACATATTACATTAAGATCCAGTGTGAACATATGTAATACACTTTATATTTTTTATTTCATTCTATTTCATTTTCTTTTTTAAAAAATGCTAGTTATGACCCCACCAAATTGATTTTATGACCCTAAATTGATTTCCTTATGAGTTTTAACCCACAATTTGAAAAGATACTTTTTTAGAATTTATGGTAAATGTTGGACACAGATTTAGGGGTCAATTAAAAAATAAAACCACTTTCTAATTGACATGTTTAATCAGAAAGTTACTTTCAGCCATACAGTCAGGAAGGCCTTTGAACTCACAACTTACATTGCCTGGTATATTAGGAAGAAAGGAAAATTAAAAGATACAGGGGTAGTTTCAGTCTAAGATCCGACTATTTTTATCCCTAGTATGGAGTGAGAAACAAAGGGCAACATGAGAAATGAAACAGTTGTGTATGGCCATGAGTCAAATCTTCAGAGCAACTTTTTTTTGCATTTCTTGAATTGTTTTGGTGAAGAACAGAGTCAAAGGTAGATGATGTGGGCCTTACCAGTTATTCTGAATTCTGCATATATTCTCTGTGTTATGAGTTTATATATATTTTCTCTGTGTTATGAGTTTATAATAATATCTTAAAGAATGTAAAAAGAAAGTGATTAATTCAGCAGGGGATGGGTGTGGGTGCTGCAGCATAAGAGTGGTGGGTGATTGAGAAGGCTTCACAGAATAAATAAGTGAGGAACTTGAGGAATGATTTGAATGTTGCTGATGAAGCCACTCCCGGGCACTGCAGAGACAACAGCACTAACAAAATCACCCTACAGAGTGGTACAAAGAGGATAAGATTCAGTGACTGATAGAATAGTAGCCGAAAAAGAGCAGAATCAAAGATAATGTCCCAGGGTACATGTGAAATTTACTAGGTGTAGAATACAAATGTCTTAACATCATAACTAAGAAAATGCTGTGAAGGCTATGTTAACCAGTTTGATGAAAACATTTCAAATTGTATATAAAACCAGTGCATTGTATCCCATGATTGCATTAATGTACATAGCTATGATTTAATAAAAAGAAAAAAGAAAAATGTCCCATACAATTAGGTGACTGGTGATGACAAATAAAAAGGAACTCAGAGAAGGCAGGTCTAAGAAATTCGAGGAAGAAGATAACGTATTTGGCTCAGCACCTGTGGCTCAATGGGCTAAGGCGCCAGCCATGTACACCTGAGCTGGCGGAGTCGAATCCAGCCTAGGCCCAACAAACAACAATGATGGCTACAACCAAAAAATGGCCAGGAGTTGTGGTGGGCGCTGTAGTCCCAGCTACTTGGGAGGTGGAGGCAAGAGACTTGCTTGAGCCCAGGAATTGGAGGTTGCTGTGAGCTGTGATCCCACAGCTCTCTATCCAGGGTGGCAGCTTGAGGCTCTGTCTCAAAAAAAAAAAAAAGAAGATAATGTATTTGGCTTTAGACACGCCAGGGTTCATTCAAAGTAAACCATTGTGGGAAAAATTTTTACAAAATCAGGGGAAAATGGAATACAGTGAAAATTATATAATGTTATAAAATTGTGCTACACTAATGTGTTATATACTATCCTCATGAAATTAAGTTATGAAACTGATTCAAGTTGGCTGGAACAAGACTACTGTCACAGCATTAGAGATTGGCTCCAGGAATATAAATATCAGTAATGATGAATGGCAACGTATGAGATATAGGGAGTATCTAAAGTTGGTACAAAGGCTAGCCTTGTTTAACAGCATTATTAATGAGCTAGAAGAGGAATTTAACAGATGATACATAAGAAAGATTAGAAGAATAACACAAACTCATGAGTGGGGATATATTTAAATTGCATTTGGAAGAGGAATATATTTGTGGTAAAAACACAAATATTCAAAGGCTAGGGGAAAAATCTGGAAACTATAAGGACAAAAGAGATATTGGGGGCGAATAGGCATCACATTTAATTTATTTTACAATAAGAATTAAAAATCTTAGATTAATATTTTACAAAGAGGTAGTTTGTCCAAAACTGTGTAGTAACAAGTTTCCCCCGCAGCCCTTGGGAGTCTTAGTCTACGTTATGAAGAACATTAGTGATGATTGGGGCAGGATATAAGACAACAGGTAACAAAAACCTGGGCAACCATGCTGATTAGTAGATTGTATGTCTTTGAAAACTCATATAAAATGCCCTGTTTGAGATCATAAATGTAGGTCTGAAAATAAAAGAAAATAAAATAGAATTTTGAGAATTATGGCTCTTACTTTTCCTCCAGCATTTTAGATAGCTGTATGTATGGGCTGAAATGTTGCTAAAGATGATAGATATTGTGAAAGTAAATTTTCCTCTGAACATGTACAAGGGGAATTATTTCTAGAAGTACTTTCAAGAAATCTGTTTTGATTAAAATTAATCTTGTGGTGTAAACTAAATGGATAGCCCTTTTTTCCATCTTTGCTCTATTTTTCTTTTTATGCATATCTTTTTCTGATTACAAAGTAGTGTTTATTATAAAAAATGATAACATAAGAAAGCACAAATAAGTAATTGAAATTATTCATCATATCCATAATATTATCATTTAGGGCCACCCAGAGTTAACCTTTTAGTGTTTACTCATCTAATCTATTCTCTATACCCATGGAAACAAAATAAAATTGGGAACACATTTCAAATATTGTTTTGTTAGCTTCTTTTTCATTTGATAGTAAATGATGATAAATGTCTATGCTATTAAATTGTCTTCCATAACATGGTTTTAATGGCTACGTAGTGTTTTATCACACAAATTGCCATATTTTATTTAATAGCATTTTATTTTGCATATGAGTTGCTTATGATTTTTAGCTGTGATAAATAACAGTGATGAACATCCTCTCACATAAACCTTTGTTCACCTGATTTATTATAATCTAAAGGACATAATTTGTAGGAGTGGAACTGTTGGATTAAAAAGTCTTAATGCTTTTTATGGCATTGAATATGTAATTCTAATATTTCTTCCATAAAAGTTGTACTAGGGACATGAAAGGCCTATTTACTCCTCCCTTGTCCAATGGTTACTCAGCAAGGACATGTTTACACACAAATAACATAGCAGTACTATCTTGTGTGTGTTCAGTTACTGTTTACCTTTTTCCAAAGTTTGGAAACTCATACAAAGAATATCATACATCACAGCTAATCCTGAAAGGCTAGTTAATGTTTTCACAGGGAATAACAATATTTAAATGGAAGAAATTTCCATATTTGACATACCTAAAAACAGTCTATTCATCTGAGCCAGGGACACATATTATTTAATATCAGGGTTACAAATTTAAGATAGAGTGAAGCCCAAGAATATCAAGTCATGCTAAGAGAAATCAAGGGTCTGGTGTAGGAATTGGATGGATAGGTCAGACCATTGGCACATACCTGGCAAAGGTCAAGGTGATGCAGGTAGACATAACCTAACCTATGGGAGGAAATAACCAGAAAGCATAGCATAGAATGACAGAGTGAACTGAACATTTCAGAATCAGATCCTGAAGGAACCGAGAAAAAGATTTCTGGAACAGGAACATACAGGTTTGAGTCCTTGGTTAGCACCTTACTTGTTAAGTGACCTTGGATTTCTATAAGCCTGATATTTCTTATCTGCCAAATGGACATAATAAAAACAAGTAACAAAACTTAAATAAATTAAAAACAATAATAATAATAAAACTGCATGCATCACTCTAAGGATTAAGTGAGATAATGCTTTGGGTGATACTTTGTAAATTCTGAATCATTATACAAAGGTTAGTTATTAGGGGTGAACAAAAATGCTGTGAGGTGATGAGCAGGTAAAAAAATCTGGATGTCAGAGAGAAATCAGAAGATTCACAGGATAGACTATAAGCAACTTCATAGAGTATAAATGTCTGAACACAATAAGAAAATGCGGTGAAGAATATAAGCAACTTCAAAGGCAAGAAATTGTTATGTGATAATTTCTATCTTTTTAAAATTTTAATAATGGGTCTCTCTGTTGCCCAGGCTATAGTGCAGTGGCGTCATCATAGCTCTTTCCAACCTCCAACTCCTGAGTTCAAACTATCCTCCTGCCTCAGTCTCCTAAGTAGCTATGAGTACAGGTGAGCCTGGCTACTTTTTCTATTGTTGTAGAGACTCTTACTCATACTAATCTCAGACTCCTAGCCTAGTGATCTGCTCGCCTTAGCTTCCCAAAATGCTAAGATTATAGGCATGAACCTGCACCCAGCCTACATTTTTATTTATTTATTTTTTATTTCAGGTTAACATGAAGGTATAAACAACCAGCTCAAAATATTTGATTTTGTTAGGTAAAGTCCCTCTTGTGTTTATGTCCCACACTCAAAAGTTGTGTCAAACACCCCCACACCATGCCCATTTAGTGGAAGCATCGCCCCCCTTATCTCTCCCCTCAACTTGAATTGAAATGAGTTTTTCTCCTATGTGGGAATGCATTAGATTGTCTACTGGCTTCATATTAGTATTGAGCACATTGAATAATTGCTTTTCCATTCTTGTGATACTTCACTAAGAAGAATGTGTTTCAACTCTATCCAGGATGATGCAAAAGATGTGAAGTCACCACCCTTTTTATGGCTGAATAGTATTCCATGGTGTGCATGTACTACAATTTGTTAATCTGTTCCTGAGCTGATGGGCATATAGGTTGTTTCCACATCTTGGCGATTATAAATTGAGCTACAATAAATAATCTAGTACAGATGTCCTTAAGATAAAATATTTTTTCCTTCTGGGTAGATGTATATTTTTATTCTTTAAGTCATGTCTATGACATGTATTATTTCCTGATTGCAGAAGTCCTATATGTCTACTACATAACATTTAGGAAATATAGAAAAGCACAAAAAAGAAAAAAAAAAAACCCTTTACTTTTACCACCCAGAGAGAACTGAATTAAATGCTTAAACAAATCCCAATTCTGTTCTCTAACAATGAGACCTTGGGTAAATTACATAGTCTCTTTTTCCTCATATGTAAAGGGAGATAATGACAGTAATAATAGTAAAAATGGTTCACATTTATTGCACACTATCATTGCCAGTTCTGTAATCAGTGCTTTACATGGATTAATTCATTTAATACTTCCATCAACTCTATGAAGTAGAACCTATAATTATCTCCATTCTATAGAAGAGAAAGCTGGGGCATAGGAAGGTTCAGTAGTTTCTCCAAAGTTATACAACTAGTAGAATCATCAGCAAATAAAATTGGAGCAATCATGTGCAACCATGGTGCATGGACAGGACTTAAGTATGAAAATATACATAACCATGGGGTGACCATAGCTAAGAAAACTTTTAGGCAGTGTGCAAAAAGTAGACTTCAGAAAATGTGATCTGTAAGCAATGCCACAGTTTTTCCTAATGATCTAAAGGGTAGTAAATACATAGTAAGTATGCAGGGTGTACCTCTCCTGCATACATGGTAAAAATCCCTAATTAAAAGCAACACAGTTTTCTAGGGATTGTATTAGTCAGGATGCTCCAGGAAAACAAAACCAGTAAGAGATTCCTTCTCATCTTCTCATTCTCTCTCTCTCTCCCTCATGAGATTATGAAGGCTGAGAAGTCCTATGATCTACCTCTGCTAGCTGGAGACCCAGTAAGGACAGTGGTGTAGTTTCAAGGCCTGAGAGCTGGAGAGCAGAGTGTATAGATCCCAGTCTAAATCTAAAGGCCTGAGAGAGCCAGGAGCACCAAGAGCAGGAGCTCAGTGCTCCAGCTCACATAGTTAGGCAGAGAGGCAATGAATCCTTCCTTTCTCTACCCTTTTGTCCTCTTGAGGTCCTCCAGGGATTAGGTCGGTGATTTTCAACTGGTGTGCTGCAGAACACTGGTGTGCCTTGAAAATTTAAAGACCATTAATTAAATTATTTTCAAAAGATGTTCAAAGCACAGTAAGTACTCTTTTTGGATCAACATAATTTAAGTGTACTGTGGAAGTGTAACTATAGGTTCAAGTGTGCCATGAGATTAAAAAAAGGTTGAAAAGCTCTGGATTAGGTGATGCCTATGTACTTCAGGCAGGGCAATCAATCTACTTTATTCATTCTACCAGTTTAAATGTGAACCTATTCTAGAAACGCCCTCACAGACCAAAACTATGTTTAACATGGTATCTGGGCATCTGTGATCCAGTCAAATTCACAGATAAAATTAACTATCACATCTCCCCAACAGAGTGAGCCACAGGGGCCACTTCTCAAATGATTAGAATTAAAGCATGAGGTAAAACTTATTTGCCTTCCTGGTCAAAATACTATGCATTATAACATCTCAACTTATTAGGGTAAGAACTGGCTAATGTTTACTGTGAGGGGCCAGACAATGGGTCTTAATAGGACTTCCTTCTCATCTCTTCTACTTTACTGTTATAACATGTTATGTGTTATAAATCATCTCTTCCATCAAGGTGATTATTCTGCTGTTTCCTAGAGATATTGTTGTGTACTTTGTCATGTAGATGGTGCCCCTTTCTTTCTCTCTACAGCTGACATATATAAAGGGTGTTTTCCTGTTACCATATTCCTTCAGTGACTTCTCCGTGATTCTGGGGTGGAGCATGGGGTTGAATGCAGTTTAACAATTGTGCTTAGTCTATTTCTCTGGAACCTGAAGAACGTTTTTAAGCTTGAAGCTGGGTGCACTCCTAGCAGAGTCTGTCCAAGTATCCCGGGTATCAGTCTTTCTTCAGCTCCTGCTTAAAAGAAACCACCTGATTTCCCAGTGGGTGGTTAAATTAAGATCAACGCTAATCTGGACAAAGCACAGGATTAGGAGTTGAGACACAATTTCTAGTCCCAGATCTGTCACCAATTATTTATATGACCCCAGGCAAGTCACAATCTCTCTAGGCCAGGTTCCTTATCTGTATTAAGAAGTTTAGTGTAGACTGATGGTTTTCAAACATGAACCTTTATGAGAGTGGGTGCTATTTTTAGACATAGAAATGGGGTAATGGCCTGGGTTTTCCTAATTCTCAAAAAAATATGATATTGAACAGATATCTTTTTCTCAATTTAAGGCTCTTTATCCATAAAATTTTCTTCAGTCTTTTTTTTTTAATCTTATGGCTATTTGGACTAGGAGACTAAAATCACGTATGAAAAATAGTAGGTGATTCTCATTTGAGATATTTGAAAACAACCCATTGTTTTGGTTTTGAGAATATATGTGCTCACAGTGGTGTTTCTATTTTGTACTCATATAGTAATATTAAGTTTAAATAAAACTGTTTTCCATTTGCATGGTTTTAAAATACATCAATATTCTGATATTCTGAAAAGATGCTTCCCATGTGAGCAAGTTTGAGAACCACTGTTGATACGTGTTTGTGGTTTGGACTTCACGTTGCATACTTAGAATATAGCTATATTTTCTTCTGGCAAAGTTGTTCTCAATTCATATAAATATATCAGCACTTCACAATATATTGCGAGGAATACCATGAATCTCCAGGTGCCTTCTATCTGGGCAAGTTTGAAGATGAAGAGAGAAGTTCTATGAGGTTTCTCTCATCTTTTGTTGAACTTCTTCATTTTTAGAAGTGTCTCCTTAAGTGTTCCTTCAGCAGGCTATGTTAACCAGTTTGATGAAAATATTTCAGATTGTGTATGAAGCCAGCACATTGTACCCCATGATTGCACTAATGTACACAGCTATGATTTAATAAAAAAGAAAAAAAAGTGTTCCTACAGCTCACCACCCTTCCTGGTCATGTTTCTAAATCAAAACTTGAGCTCCTTCAGTATCCTGCCATTATTTGTTCTCTACACATCCTGCCCAGGAGGGTTGTTTTGCTCTGACCACTGCACCAATGGGAAGGGACTGCGGTTCTCCAGAGCCATGGAGCTGCAGTGCCTTCTTTCCTTTAGCTCTAGGCTCAGTACTTACAAGTTGATTGAAGACCCCAAGCAAGGTCAGTCTAACTTTTAAGCATACATGTTGACAGTCAATCTATAATAAGATTATTTTTCTTTCGAGGTGTAAATGGGAGACAAGTCTGGAGGCCTATCTCTCTCTGCCATATGACCTTTGACAGTAGTTAGAGACCGCCTTGTTGTGGTGATTTGTACCCTATCAATTTAGCTAAGCTGCAACTATTTCTCCCTGAATCTCCCTGCCTGTGTGTCCTGGGTTAGAGTTGGGGGCAAGAGAAATTTTCAGAAGATTTGGAAGACAGCTGTTACATTCCAAAGGCTAGGCAGGGCACCAGGAGCCACTGCAGCTTGTGCTGTTGTCACCAATCTGCTGACTCCCATTTGTCCTCTCAGGTTCCTGTTTGCCTTCCTTCTTTCCTGTGTCACATCTACTATATCTTCCTGACTGCTGGTCCCGTCTGAGAACCACTGTTCTGTCTCTGACATGACTTTGGGCAGATACAGAGGCGATGTCCTCCTATAGATACATCAGCTCCCAGAATTGTGTAAGGTCTCATTCCTGCAATAAACTGATGGAATTCTGTGTGCTACACTTACCAGTGCACTGCCTACTTTTTCAACTTTGCTTTACCATGAAGAGGTGTGGCATGAAGGAAGACACACATACATGCCTTTTCTTTCTCCAGAGAAGACCCACAGGAGCGTGCAGTTGAGCCTGCCTCTCTGACGAGCACTGCTGGCTGCTCATGACTCAGGGCAGTACTATTTGAAGGAGAAATGGATTGGGTGAAATAGATAAGAAGTTGAAAAGAAGTCAAATCCACCTTGGCTACAAAGTTATGGCTCATCTCTATTCATTTTCAAAATGATGCTTCAGTTGGTTTTATAATTCCTATGGTCATTTGAATCTCAGCAGCTCAGCAGGGTTTCTTTCTGTGTTTGTTTGTTTGTTTAGGGACAGGGTCTCACTATGTTGCCCAGGCTGGAGTGCAGTGGCTATTCACAGGTGCCAACTACTGACCAGCACAGGAACTTTAACCTGTTCTGTTCTGAACTAGCAACCTGGGCTAGTTCGCCCCTCCTTAGGCAACCTAGTGGTCCCCTGCTCCCGGTAGGTCACCATATTGATGCCAAACTTAGTGCAGATACCTGCTCGGCATAGCACACTACAGCCCAGAACTCCTGGATTCAAGCTATCCTCCTGTCTCAGCCTCCCGAGTAGCTGGGACTACAGGCATGCGCCACTGTACCCAGCAAAAGGATTTTCTATTTAGGGAAAATAGAAGCTGTTGGCTGAGAATTGAGCTCAGGTCCTAAAGGCCTCTCCTTTCTCTGATCCTTGCCCCTGGACTCCTCTACCTTCAAAGCTAGAAATGGCATATTGAAGTCTTAGGCTTTGGATTTCTCTAGTATCTTGTTCTGCTACTCATCAGAAAACTCTGCTTTTAAAGGACTCATACTTGATCCAGATTTTTATCTGCAAAATCCTTTTAGGTAGTACAATATTAACTGGATTAGTGTTTGAATAACCAGGGACAGAAATCTTGGTGGGCCATCTTTAGAATTCTGCCAACCACAATTATCCTCCAGAAGCAAGCCTGATTGGACAAATATGGAGATCCTAAAAAATTTTCAGTAGTAATTTTGTGTAGAATTAAAGGACTTCAAACTAAAGTCTGTCTTCTAATAGAAGTTACAGCAAGTCTCCACAATAAATCACCAGCTATGACCGGAAGAGTTAGTTAAACTTCTATTTATTTGTATGTGAACACAACCTATTTCACCGTAATTCCTAAGTGAATTTTGCTTAGAAACAGCAATTTAACAAAAGGATAGAATGTCTAAACCAGCGGTTCTCAACCTTCCTAATGCTGCGACCCTTTAACATGGTTCCTGTGGGTTGCAAACCACAGGTTGAGAACCGTTACATTGAGATACCCCTGGACACTAATACGGATTTTATTTATTTAATTTTGTTGTTAAATCTTAAACGAGGGATAATTTTCATAATCAAGTTCATTGTCTTACCCTTTTAAAACTAATTTGTTGGTTGAAAATACTGATATCTAAGTTGTGAACTACATACACACATGTGCACTTTCCTCTGATTCTGTTTAAAAGCTACAATCTTCCCCAGCTGACTCCCACTTTATTATTCAGAACTCAGTCACCGTAGGAACACAGATAAGTTCAAAGATACAACAAGATTCTGAAGCCAAAATACACTAATTTCATCCTACCAAAAGGAGACAGTTGTGTCCCACTGAGATGATGGAGTTCGGGGTAGGAGGAAAGTTCAGGGAGGCGGGCTGTGGCACCTCCCTGCTCTGTAGTGTGCAGCTTCTATCTGGCGCTCCTGGGAGCTGGGAATTTACCACAAACACCGCCTTGGGGAATGGTGTTAGCAGCTGAGAAACTGCAGAAACAAGCTGCTTCCCAGCGACTCCCAGATACTATCAGAATGCAAGAAAATAATTAAAATCCTAATTAAGTAGTTTCTCATCTGGCTCATTTGAAGATGCTCCAAAATGGTCAGATTTAAGGCATGGTAAACAGCTGAAGTGTTAAATCTGCTTGGTAGTTAAAACCTTTGTTAGGGGTCAGGTTGACATAAGGAATGTAAAATGGAGAGTTGAGACAATATCTGCACAATTCAAAGGCAAGACAATTTTGCTTGTGTTATTTCTATCTTTCAAGTACAAATCTGTTTTTTACTCTTTCTGGTGTACCAAAACTGATTTCTTTTTGTTTTTAGCATAGGATTATGTGATGAATAGTTTTCCTATTCAATAAATGACATGGAGAATATGGGAGACAGGTTGGAAAAAATCCTACAAATACACTGAGGTTTTAAATAATAATTACATTTGTCACAATGTTTCTAATTTGGGCATCTTTACTTATAAAATTATCAAGTTATATATGTTTTACTATTTGGTATTAGTTTAATGATAAATAGCCAAAATACATGATATTTATTGACATGTATTAATGAAATCTAATTTCAGCTTTATTATTTTGAAGATGATTTTCTTCTGGCTACTTTCTCCCAGTTACACTTTACTTCTTTTCTTGTGTGGATCCAATAAGAATCAAACATTACTGTGTTTGTAGGGATGTAGTTTTTCAGGAGACATCTGTTAAAATTAGAGTACAAAAAAAACTAAGCATTCTATAAGCCATCACCTTTGATCTCTGTGTAGGGATGTGTGTGCATATACTATACAGATTACTCAGTAGTGATTTCTCATGTTATTATTTTGAAATTGCTATTTAGAGGTGACATGTCTATACTGTTATTTAAATGTTTAAGTATTACTAATGTCATAATTAATGTTAGCATGCAGATTTTTCAAGAAGAGTATGTATCTCCTGTGATTCCTACCATTTTCAGAATTCAGACCCACCCTTTTGGCTTCTGCCAAACTTTTCCTCTGGGAAAAGCTCATTGCTTCCTCTCTTCTCCTTTTCCTCCCACTCTTCCTTTCTTTTCTAAAACTTTCCATTGGAGAAAAATATAGTGCTCACAATTGTAGACTTTGGGACAGGCGTGGTGCTTCATGCCTGTAATTCTAGCTCTTTGGAAGTCTGAGGCCGGAGGATCATTTGAATCCCAGAGTTCGAGGCTGTAGGGAGCTATGAAGATGTCACTGCACTCTAGCCCAGTTGGCAAAGTGAGATCTCATCTCAGAAAACAAAAACAAAAACAATATAAACAATAAACAAACAAAAAATGTGTAGACTTAGGAACTGGGGTGCTTGGTTTGAATCTGAGCTGTGCCACTTATAGCAATTCTGTATTATGTTGGAGTTAGTCATTTCTTTTTTTGATTTCAGATTGATATAAGAGTACAAATGTTTAGGTTATGTTGTTTTCATTTCTAAGGTAAGGTTAAAGTTGTAGTTGAGCTCTTTACCTGGGGGTATGCTGAACACCTTCACATTGTGCACATTAGGTGAGACCCAACCTATCACCCTCCCTTCCCTCATCCCCTCCTCCTCCTTGCACATCCCCTTCCCTAAACTATGTTTGTGTTTTCTTTTGTGTGGGCTAGTAGTTGTTTATATATTGGTTTCATATTAGTATTAAGTACATTGGGTTAGTCATTTAATCTATTGTACCCGTGACCTCAACTGGCAAATGGGGATAATATTAGCATTTACTTTATAGGATTATTGTGAAGATTGAATGAATTTAGCATATGGGATACACTGTTTATTTTATTTTATTTTTTTATAGTTTTTGGCCAGGGCAGGGTTTGAACCCGCCACCCCAGGTATATGGGGTCAGCACCCTACTCCTTGAGCCACAGGCACCGCCTAAGGATACACTTTTTAAATGTTAGCTAATATTTTTTTCTATTAGTTTATAATTTCTCAAACTTTAGTCTACCTTTTTTTTTTTTGAGGCAGTCTCACTTGGTCACTCTTCTTACAGTATGGCAGCATCTTAGCTCGCAGCAACCTCAAACTCTTAGGTTCAAGCAATCCTCTTACCTCAGCCTCCCAAATACCTGGGACTATAGGCACCTGCCACAATGCCCAGCTATTTTTTAGACACAGGGGTCTCGCTCTTGCTCAGGCTGGTCTTGAACTCATGACCTCCCCCTCCCAAGTACCAGGATTATAGGTGTGAGCCACCACGCCCAGCTTACTCTGGTCTACATTAAACACAACCTCTTACTTCCTTTGCCTTGCACATCTTTCACCTCCTGGCCCCATTTAAAACTTCGTTATTTTTCTAAGGACAACTCAAACAACTCAAGTGATGCTCCAATCTTGCACAATAAGCAAAATTTCCTCCTCTTTTGAAGCTTCAGTCAGTATTTGTTTTTAATCTATCTCCCTTCTACTTAGGTTTCCACGTTTATTGAGACTTTGACATCTGGTAGTGGTTTTCTTCTTTTCTGTAAACTGTCATCCTGGCCAATTTCAGTGTTCATACAGAATACTCTTCCAGGACTCCAGCTTTTCACACAGTCATCCCCCTTCATCTGCAGTTGCTCTTTGTGTGTTTTAATTACCTATGGTCCAAAAATGTTAAATGGAAAATTCTAGAATTAAGTAATTCCCAAGATTTAAATTGCACACTGTTTTGAGTAGCATGATGAAATCTCCTGCCATCCTGCTCCATCCCTCCTGGTGCATGAATTGTCTCTTGGTCCAGAGTGGCCATGCTGTATACACTCTTTCCCTGTTAGCCACTTAGTAGCCTTCTTGGTTATCAGATCAACTGTCTCAGTATTGTTCTATTTTATTATTAGTTGTTTTGTTAATCTCTTACTGTGCCACATTTATAAATTAAACTTTATCATAGGTATGCATGTATAGGAAAAAAACATACTATACACAGGGTATGGCTTTATCCTCGGTTTCAGGCATCCACTGGGAGTCTAGGAACATATCTCTTTGGAATAAGAAGGGACGAATATAATTGATCTCCTTCATTCATCTCCTTATTCTGATGACCTTGATCCTCCTAACACTTCAGCCCACACTAGACATTGTCCACCCAGATCTGCTCTATCTCAAAAATCACTTAGATATCTTATTATTTGACCATAAGGATGGTCAGTGGGAGATGCCAAATGAGCAACTGATAGAGCAACTGCTCTATCCAGACTATAAATTAAATTCTTGACAACAAGCCTTGGACCTTATGCTTGCTCACATGGCTTCTCCACAAATCACATCATAGGAGTTCAAGATCTGATTTGATTGACTTACTGACTGATGTCTTTCCAAGCCTACCGGAGTAAACTGATACTTACTCTATTTCTTTCTCTTAGTGGATTGGCAGTAGAAGTACTTATTACATGTAGCCAATATTTAGTACCAGAAACTGTTACTGTACATGAACATAGGTATAGGGAATATTTTCTGAATAACTGAACTATATTTACATGGAAATATTCTGATCTCCTTTGTTCCCTCTCACTGAATAGTTTTCAGATCAGTTAAATCACTTTCAGATGATTCTTGTGGCTAGTCACAACTCTAGGACCAATATGATGGAAGGAACAAGGGCAAAAGAGATTATAAGATGGAGACCATTGTAACAGAATATTCTATGTTAAAGGTAAAAATACTGCTGTATGTAGTGAAGTTACTGCACCAACATCATTTTAGTTTTCAGAACCTGAATACTAGGACTTTCTCCTTACCTGTATTTTTTTTTATTCTTTTTTTTTTTTTTTTACTTTTTTTGTAGAGACAGAGTCTTACTATGTCACTTTCAGTAAAGTGCCGTGGCGTCACACAGCTCAGAGCAACCTCCAGTTCCAGGGCCTAGGTAATTCCCTTGCTCAGCCTCCCAAGTAGCTGGGACTACAGGCGCCTGCCACAATGCCTGGCTATTTTTTATGTTGCAGTTCAGCTGGGACCAGGTTTGAACCTGCCACCCTCAGTACATGGGGCCTGTGCCCTACTTTTTTTTTTATTTGAGACAGAGTCTCACTATGTCATTCTCGGTAGAGAACCGTGGCATCACAACTCACAGTAACCTCAAATTCTTGGGCTTAGGTAATTCCCTTGCCTCAGCCTCCCAAGTAGCTGGGACTATGGGTGCCCGCCACAATGCCTGGCTATTTTTTGGTTGTTATTGTCATTGTTGGGCAGGCCCGGGCTAGGTTTGGAACTGCCAGCTCTGTTACCTTTTATGTTTTATTCTTATAAACATGCCATTAACTTTTCATATAATGCCATTTTCCCTTATTTTGTACGTTATTTTCTAAGCTGACTTTATTTTTCTTAATAACTTCTTTCATTTTCTATTTTCTGTGGATTTGGAAAATTTACCACTACTAAGTGGGAATTGAGGGATAGAATATTTATGTGATTCTCAAATTCACCCCTTGTACAGACAGGACTGTAGCCAATTTACAACAAAATTCTTTAGGGGCACCCCATCACAGAACCAAATAATCTCTCTTTCTCTCTTTCTCTTATTGTGGTAAAATAAGTATTATATAAAATTTGCCATTTTACTCTTTTTTATTTTTTTTGCAGTTTTTGGCCAGGGCTGGGTTTGAACTCACCACCTCCGGTATATGGGGCTGGCACCCTACTCCTTTGAGCCATTTCTTTCATTTTTAAGTATACCATTCAGTGGTATTAATTGTATTCACACTGCTGTGCAACCATCACCATATTTCCAAATTTTTTCATCACCCTAACATTAAACTCTTTTTAAAAAGCTCTGCAGTTAACTGATTCCTTTTTTTTTCAACTAATTTCAATCTTTAATAATTTTCTGAAATTAAAGTATTTCTACTCCTAAGAAAAATCATTGCCATTTTGTTATTAACTTAAAATTATCTATCATCAGCAATTTAAATATTGGGATAATAAAATTTATCTTTATTTTTTACAAGTTTTCAGATTCCTCTGTAGCCCTAGGTGTTTTTTTTAATATCAATATTCTTCAATAGAAACATAATATTCTCCAGGTAAATTTTTATAGAACAACTTGGGGGTTTTTTGCTAAATAAACAAAACAGTAAGCAATATTTAGAAGACTTTTAAATTTATTTCTAATACTAATGGCTAGAGTACTTAAAAAAAATTATTTGATAAATAGATGTAGATTCCCATTTGCCTAGATATTATCCACGTTATAAAAACAAGTGACATAAACTTCAATATAACCTTATTTGTGAAAGAACAAATTTCAATGAAACTATGTTCTACTTATAAGACATTTAAGGGAGTTAAATTACAAAATTGCCATAAGAATCTCATTGTAAGCTTGTCTCTCTCATAAGAAGGCTGTGTGATTTTTCCCCAAAAAGATGTTTGCAAAATAATACAAAATGCTAATTATGCATTATTACTATAATACAATACTATAATTACTAGAGTAAAACTAACTAGTGGTAGAATGATTGCGTTTATTATGAACAATTAGAACTTAAAAATTGCTCACTACATACTAATTTTAGAATTAAGTAATAAGATTGAATCTCTTCATTTATTATGTCTCAGAAAGATTTAACTGTAAATATTTTTCTGTACATATACAGGTGTGCACACACTGTAATGAATCTGAATCTTTGGCTTAATTGAAGTTTGAGGGCTATAATGTCTCTTTGTATTTCTTTCTTTTCATGTGATGTAATATTGTTTTTATGTTAATCCTTTTGAAGGCAGATAAAACCTAGATTTCACTAAGAGCAAAACTCTAATATTTTATAATTTATCTATGATAAAGACTTCTTGTTCTATTACAAAAGTGTTATTATTTTAAAGTTTTTTACCTTTAAATTTAACTTTTATGTGTTTTTGCAGTTTTCATTAACTTACTAAGACTGGGTTAATTTATCTTGCTTTCTTTCTTCTTTAAAATTTATCTTTTAAAGATAATCTTTGAATGGCATTATGGTGATCATTATAATCTAATTCACATTAGGTGTAACATAAAAAGTTTTAACCATTATTAATTGTTCTATGTATGATTCTGATTAGTTTAAGTACATTAAAGTTTAAAATATGAATTATGACATCTTTTGCAAGGGATTCCATATGTTATAAATTCCAATATGTTAAATATAAGGAGAATATAATTCCCATATAGATTACTATCAATATTTCTATATTATAAAAATACTATTTTTATTTCAATAATTTGCCAAGCTCACTAAAGTAAAAAATAATCTGAGTGAAATTAAGAAGAGAAAACAATTTTCTCTTCACAAGCAGATAGGTTGTGACCCTATATACTAAAAGAGTTATAAATTTGTTTTAGTGAACTGAGTTCTACTGTTATTTTGAAGTAATAGTCACATTTAATTTGTTTTATTAAAAGTGCCCTTTAGCTTTAGTTTACTACCCGATGGCTTTGTAATGAGATATTAGTTGGTTCATTTTAATGAATCTAATTAAGCAGCTATGATTAAGAAATGAAAGTGATGGAGTCTTTTTTTTTCTAATATGTAGACATTATTAATGTCAAAAATTGCTTCTGAAAGGATGTTGTACTGTGAAAGTTAGCATATAACTTAGCAGAAAAATAAAAGTAGTTTTACATACAATAAAATGTTCTAATTTATTTAGATAACTAAATACACAGCACAGTTTTCCATCACAATCTTTTATCATTATAGTCACCCATTCAAGCATCTACAGATGTTTGGAATAAGTAAGTTTCATAAAAGCCTTTTTTTTTCCTATAAACCATGTGCCTCCTGAATTTTGTTATCTCAATATATTTTTTATCATCAATTTGAAGCTATCTTCCTATGAAAAATAGTTCAGTCCAAAGATGTAACAAAATTAAGAGGGAAAAATGAAAAGAAAATGTCAAAACAACTCTCTGATCAATATTAGAAATGAAAAATTACCTTGTTTAAAGAAATCTCAAGACTGGAAATGGAAATTTCTAGAAACCGTACAATTTGGGATGGAGGAGAGAACTAGAATAGTCAATTTGGGGATAATAAGAAATCTATAATCCACTGATAGCAGAGAAGCAGGGTAGGGTGTTGCTATTTCCTCACTAGCTGTTTATTGCCTTGCCGTTAACATCAATGCAAATTTTCCAATGCTTCTATAATCTTCCCTTGTTAATGGAAAAAAATGTTTGTTGCTTTTATAAGATTATGGAATTATACACATATTCTCTAATTCTGCCTCCTTCTTAATCTATATTTTTGGAGCTAGTAGCAAAGCCCTAAGTGAAAATCAAAGAAATCAGTTTTCTTTTTAAATTTAATACTGTTGGCAGGGATTAGACTTAAAACTGTTTTCAAGGAGACCGCAACATCATGGGAAGTGGATTAGTAATAAACCGCTTTCATTTACTAGTTTGGGTTACATGATTTTAAAAGTATAAATATTTAGTGGCTACCTATAATAAGGTATATGTTTAATCTAGTAAAAAATGTGGGCGTTTGAACCTCAAAAACAAAAGGTGAAGAAATTTTGGTTGTTCATTAAATAATGGACAAACTTCATTTCATAAAGTATAAAGAGATGGAATCTTGTGGAATTAAAGAGGAAGAATTCATTTTATATCAAATCTACCTAACATTTGAAATACAAAGTGGTTCCTTCTCTCCACAGATGCCTCCTTGGAGTCCGAGGACGGGATATAAATGGGAGTTTTGGTGGTGTGAGATGATGGATGAGGGTTTCCTCTGGTTGCCAGAGGATCTGTGACCAGCACAAAAACTGCTTGGTCTGGGTTAATTAATTGCAGGAACAGTTTATTCAGATGCAGGGCAAGCACCTTGGCTAAAGTCTCAGCATCTGTGTTGATTAAAGATCTGAGGCTGAAGAAAGCACATAGTTGGGGGTCTTAGATAGGTTTGGGAGCCATATGGGCTTCCTTTAATGAGGGAGGGCTTCTGTGATCCAAGTCTCAGAGCTATGTTTTTCTAATCAGCATTAATAGAGTAGCTCTTGCCCAGCATCAAGTCACTTCATAGTACTATGGGGGCAATAATTTTTCCTGGTTATTTTTTTTTCAATGTTCCATTATTATTCATTTCCTACAGACCTGGTGATAAAACAGGGCATAAAACCTTTCTGGCCTTGTTTAAGTCCAGGGAAGGTCCTGAATAAAAATGTATGTCTTATCAATGTCATTGTCAATGAAATGTCTAGTAGGCTTTATTATGATACTGTTAATATGTGAGTTGTACAATGTATATTCTTTGAAGTTTTGTTTTCAGAACATTTTGTAATCACTTTTTCTTGGCTTTGACTTTCTGTTTAGTACAGCTATGGAGACAAGGACTCAGAAGTTTAAATGAAAAGTAAATAACAATAATAATGAAAATAATATAATCTGCATCCAAAACTGATCATCTTTAGGCTGAACAATCCCTTGGGACATTCATAATTTGGTAAAATTATGGCTTGATTACTCACAAAACTGTGGAGCTCATTCAAACATTTTTCAGAATTATAACGTTACACTTCACAAGAATCTTAAGTCAGTAGTGAGTTTAGATGCTCACTTAGGGAAACAAAAGCCTAAATCTTTCCCCCCTTTTAATAAATATATCCTTTTTCATTTTAAATTACCTACTTTGTGGTATTCTATCATAGCAGCAGAAAACAGACATCGATCAGGATTATCTTAATTCTGTAAAGTTTGGACATTGCTGACAGATAAACTGAGACTTTTAAAACATTGGTATAGTATTTCATCAATTAGCATTTTTTAAAAATAATTTTATTAAATCATAATTGTGTACATTGGTGCAATCATAGGGCAGAATGTGCTTCATATACAATCAGAAATATTTTGATCATACTGTTAGAGATAGCCTTCATGGCATTTTCTTGATCACT
>CAUYON010100815.1:0-14659 GCA_963573935.1 Arctocebus calabarensis | reverse complement strand
GACTACAATAATCTAGAATATCAAAAGGTTAGATCCATGTAAAATCCAAAGGCTTCACTAATACAGGATTCAGGAAGAAAATTTCCCCATGAGAGAATAATTTCTGTATTTGACATCTAATCTATGGGTAAAATTTCAAATCTAAATGCATGGTCAAAAGTAAATATGAGGGGTAAGTTCCATACCAATGGTTTTCTCCATTTATGTATTGAGACTGAGTCTCATTTTTTTGCCCTCAGAAGAGTGCCCTGGGATCATAACTCATAGCAATCTTCAATTCTTGTCAATAAGTTAACTTATTCCCTCAGTTGGGAATACAGTGATCTGCATACAATCTGGCCATTTTTAATTCTTCAGAGATAGGGATCTCACTAGTGCTCAGGCTTGTCTCCAATTCAGAAGCTCAAACAACCCAACTGACTATGCCTTCAAAAGTGTCAAGATGACAGGCATGAAGCCCCACCACTGGCCACATATCATCATTTGAAAAATATACCAACTTCAAGGTTTAGAGTTGTGGCTCACACCTGAAATTGTAACACTTTCAGAGGCAGAATCAGGTGATCCAAAGTAAGTGGGCACAGTGGGTGTCACCTGGACTCCTAGGTGCTCAGGAGACTGAAACAATAAGGCAGGGTTCCTCAAACTTTTTAAATAGGGGGCCAGTTCGCTGTCCCTCAGAGGGTTGATGGGCCAGACTATAGTTTAAAAAAAAAAATCTATGAACAAATGCCTATGCACACTGCACATATCTTATTTTGATGTAAAAAACAAAATGGGAACAAATACAATATTTAAAATGAAGAACTAATGAGATGGTCAATGTTCAGTTCCATATTTGTCACTGCTAGTAATAACAAGTGCTTCAAGTGTGCATCAGTTACTCTAGATTTGGTTGGAGATTTCAGATGTTTCGTTCTGGAAAAAGTCTGTTCACAGACATAAGCGCTGCCAAAGATGGTTGCCATTTTGAGTGCATGGCTTCTGGGATTAGGATATGCCTCAGAGGGGAGAGATGCATAGAAATTAGGAAGACTGGCACAGTGCCTATGACTCAACAGGCTAAGGCGCCAGCCACGTACACCTGAGCTGGCAGGTTCGAATCCAGCCTGGGCCCGCCAAACGACAATGACGGCTGCAACCAAAAATGGCTGGATGTTGTGGCAGGTGCCTGTAGTCCCAGCTACTTGGGAGGCAGAGGCAGGAGACTCGCTTGAGGCCAGGAATTGGAGGTTGTGATGCAAAAGCACTCTATTCAGGGTAACAGCTTGAGGCTGTGTCTCGAAAAAAAAAAATTAGGAAGACTGCTTGACTTGAATGCATCTTTCAGAGTGTCACAATTCTGCAGTTCAGCCAGTTCCTTTTTGGTAAATTGTATCCACATTTTCTTTCTTTCTTTCCTTTTTTATTTCAAGATACTTTATTCTTAAAACAGGTCACAACAATAAGCTTTTGGCCCATTCTGCCACTGTACAAGGTACAAATGCTTGTTGAGCAGCAGAGTGGGTGCTCTTTCATAGCATGTCTCAAAAGTGAATAAAAATATATATAAAACAAATATTCAAATAGTTTCCATAGGAACACAGATAAATGTGACTCCATCTCCTAATCTTACATATTGCTGCATCTGTGCCAACCCTACTCTTACAAAGACTTTTCACAACTAGCAATAATTAAGTTAAATGGTCCCTCCAAATCCCTTAATTTAAGCTAAACTCACAGTTAACAGCTACAGAATGATACCTACACATTAATACTAGCTGAAGCAAAAGTTGCTGGGTTAGGTTTCATTCCACATTCCCAAGCAGAAGACACAAGCAGAGTGCCAACATCCTGCTCTTCTACTTCAGGTAGGTAGTTGGGGTTCTGGATTTGCTGCATGAGTTGCCACATTGGTCCTGACATCGGCTAGTAGATAGCCGGCCTCTAGAATCCATTGAAAGTAGAAGCAGCAGCTACACTGTAAGCACCCATATTTTCAAAGAGCATCCAGTTGTCCACATGCATTTCTGGCAGGTCACATCACTCAACTATCCAGTCAAGGCCATTGCGTGTTGGTCCCCATATGCTGGATGAATAATGCTTCTCATCTGGTTTAGGTCTCTGTTGCAGAAGAGGCTTTACATGAGCATGATCATAAAGGATGCAATTAAAAGATCCATATGCTCCATCATTGATATAATACATAAAGGTGTGTTAACTGGACTTATCTTCATCATTAGAGGTTATCTGTTCCTTTAATACAAGTTTTTTTGGCAATGATATTAACTGCAAGTGTGAAGGCTGATGCAACATAATATCTGCCTGGCTCAGCTATGATTCTCACTCTGGAGTCTGATGGAAAGAACTTGTGCAATGCTGGGTTGATTACAGCAGTGATCTCTTCAAATTTAAGCTTCACATCCTCAGATTCAGGAAAGCCACCACCAATATCAAGCAGGTACATGCTGAAACCAACCTCAGCTCCCATGTCAAAGACACAGCAGGCATTGGAGATTGCCTGCATGAAGGTCTCAGGATCAGTGCAGCCACTTCCTACATGGAAGCTGACACCAATGATATCAATATTTAGCTATTTTGCCCACTCCAAAAGAAGTCTGCTGGTTTTGAGTGTGGCACCAAATTTAACACTGAGTCGACAGACTGCTTTGGAATCATCAGTGGCAGTCCGCAAAACCAGCTTGACCATTGGATATGCTCTGGCAACTTTCATAAACTCGATTTCACTGTTATAAGTCATCATCTGGACCCCATTATTGGCACAGTACTTAATTTGAGACACTTTTATACAAAAATTTGAATAGATAACCCTCTCTGGAGCCACCCCAAGACTTTGTATCAATTATATTTCAGTGTTGCTACCATAGTCAAATCCTGTCCCAATGGCAGAGAGGGTCTTCACAATGGCTCTATGTCATAACATTTGACTGCATAAAAGGGAGTCACAAAACAAAGAGCTTTTTGCTATCTTTGGTATTTCTTCAGAACATCTCCGATGTCTGCTACATAGAAGGCATCCTTATCATCAGCAGAGGAAACTTCATTAATTTTTCGGTCTAGAATGTCCTTGGCAGTAAAACCTTTATCAAGCAAGTGTCAGTCAAACTATTCATTACTAACGTTGTTCATGGTTTCTTGATGTTTCTTTGAAAAACTAAGAGAAGGAATTTAAAGAAATACTTCCAGCTTTGCACAAAGGCAATTTTCCAGGAATTCTGAATCCCACTGTGTGTGTCCTCCAAGCAACAGTGGAAATGTTCTTAGAGCATCTGGGCGCCATAGGCCAAAGCCATGGAGAAGCCCGAAAACCGCCGTCCATGCAGAGCTGAGCCATAGCCACAGGAGCACTCGGGTGCCCCTGCTGCACCAGTCACTGCCTGGCTCCCACCCGCCAGAGATGCTGGCCTGAGGTGGCACCTGAGCAGCTGGCAGAGGGGCAGCAGGGGTGGTTACTTCAGGGACTGACCACATTTTCAATGTCAATAGAAAATGGGTTATGGAAAAGCTGTATATTCATGGAGATGAAGCTCTTTCGATCTAAATTGGAATTCCTTTTGCAACTTTTCCAGTTAATCCACACATGTTTTGTTTGGGAATGAAACCAATGGCTTTTCTGCTAACAAATTTTGTGGGCCGGGATGAGTCCACTGCTAAACAGGACAGGCAGCAGAGGCAAAAACACCCAGTGGGCCAGATAAATGTCCTCAGCAGGCCACATGTGGCCCACGGGCTGTAGTCTGAGGACCTCTGCAATAAAATTTTTTGAGGCCAGGAATTTGAGATTGTCTTAAGTATGATGATATCATGGCACTCTACCTGGAGGAAAGGAGTCAGATACTTTCTCAAGGAAAAAGAAAATGACAACTTATGTAGGATGAAACAATGTGCCTTCCATGTCATTTTATGGTAACCTGTCTGTGAGCATGGACATAGGGTTGATTGTCTCATGTACTCTCACTATCTGGTTAGTTCTTATGCTGTGAGCCTTTTGAGCACCTCAAATTTTGGAAAACTTTGTTAAATACCTTAATTGAAACAAGGTGTTCACCGTTTGAAATTGTACAATTCTATGTTTCTTAGTATAGTCACAAAATTGTAAATCTAACATCACAATCTAATTGTAGGACTTTGTCTTCTCCAAAACACAAAGAACATCAATAACTACTAGCAATCATTTTCATCTTCCCCACAACCCTCCAACACTGGCCCCCTAATACTAGCAGAAAATTGGCCTTGTCTTGATGTTTTTCTCTGAGTTCAGTCTTCCTCTATGTGGTCTTTGATAAGTGGCCTTCTTCCTTTATCATAATGATTTTAAGGTTCATTCTTATTGTCACTTAAATGTGCACTTCATTCTTTTGCTTGTTGAAAAATATTCCATCATGTAAATATAGCACTTTATATGTATCCAATCATCTGTAAATCCCCTTAGTAGTCCGGAAGAAGTTCCCTTCTAATCTAAGATTTTTAAAAGATATTGTCAACAAGATATGCTGCCTCTGGTCAAAAAGCCTTTTCTGTGTCTCTTGAGGAGACACAGAATGATCACCTTGAGGCACCACAGAATGGTTTTGGTTACTGATTGTATTAAGATAATGTGTTCTATTAGTCTATTTTCCCATATTGAGCTAGACTGGCAATTGTGGTAATAAATACCATTTGGGATAATTGTATAAAATATTATGTATGCTACCAGTCTTCTCTGGCACTTATACAGTATATCTCTTCTGGATTGGATACTGCATTTCTGTCTTTGCCCAAGAAAAAATACATTGGTACCATCATAGCCCAAGGAAATGCAATCTGCTAAACTAAGGTGATACTCCTTAGTTTATGCTTATCAACAGCTGAGAGTACAGGTCCATGCCACCACTGCTGGGGAAGTTTTGCACTTATTTCATGGACAAGTGGGGTCTTATGTGTTACTCATTCTGGTCAGAAACCACCTTAGTTTCCAGTGATTTGTCTGCCTCAGTCTCTGAAATTGCAGTGATTATAGGTGTGAGCTATGATGCTCATCCTTGCTTATGTTTTGGTGAAGTTTAAACTCTATTCTCCTCATGAATAACAACCTGTCAATTAAAAAATAGCAACTCTATTCAGATATAATTACACCCTCCACAATTCACCTATTTCAAGTATAGAGTTAAATATTACACACTCAGGGGTCACTTGTATACTTTGTTTGTTACTTACAAGAGAAGTTTCCCTTAAAGTGTAGAGGAGAGAAGTAGAGGAAAGAAAGGAATGGAGAGAGCACACCAATGAGAAAGAGAGAATTGGAGGAAGGAAGGGTAAAGTGAGGGAGGAGTGAAGGTAGGGAAGGAAGGAGTGAATTCAAGAAAGAGCAAATGACCAACCTTGGTGGCTCACACCTATAAACTAGCACTTTGGCATGCTGAGATGAGGGGAGTTCTTGTACGAGGGGTACTAAGAATGGACTGAGCAAATGTCAGACCTTATCTCTACCAAAAAGTGAAAAATTATCTATGCATTGCCACAGGCACATGTAGTCCTAGCCACATGGGTGTCTCAGGCAGGAGGATTGCCTGAATCCTAGAGTTTGAAGTTTCTGTGATCTAGGCTGAGGCCACAACAAACTAGCATAGGCCACATACAGAAACCATATCTCAATAATGCCCCAATACTCACCAATGCACATACAAACCAACAAACCAACTAATATTTTCATCATCTAAAAAGACCAGAATTACCTTGATGGTTCAAGCAAAGTAGACATACTTAAGACCTGTGAAGCGATGACCAAATTGAGGCCATAGCCAGGCATAGTTGATTTGTAAGCTTCTCTCAAATGGATGTTGTGGGATAAGTGTGAAACAGGTTGTGAAATAGTGTTCCATGGGCCATGCCTATAGGACATTGGATAGGTCATTGGGCCAATTGAGTCTGAACCCGGCACTGAACTAGCTGCAACAAAATATAGCCAGATTTGTGGCGGGTACCTGTAGTTCCAGCTACTTGGTAGGTTAGGCAAAAGAATTGCCTATACCCAGTAGTTGGAGGTTGCTGTGAGCTGTGTTATGCTACGGAATTCTATTGAAGAAGACAAAGTTAAATTCTCTCTCATGGAAAAAAAATAAAAACAAATACCATCCTACATATGTGACTCCATGCAGTTTTGTCAGCTGTGATGTAGTTTGAGTCACAGTATTGTACAAAATCTCAAATGTTGTGTGAACCTCATGCTGGGATTCTCAACCATTAATAGAATCAATATGGCATAAATGGAAGATCACTTCTATTTCTGTGGATGGAGGGCTAAGAACTGTCCTGATTCAAACAGTTGAGGGACACCAGTTGATGTAAGCAGAAAAGGCCACTTAGTCTGTTTGATCAGAAACCTGGATCCCAGGATGTTACAGGATGGAGTCACTGCATGGTCACTGTGAATAACATCACAACGGGTGTTGCCCTGGGGCCCCATCTTTAAGCTTAAACTTATTCTTGGTAAGCATGTGTAATGGCTGTCCTCCATTGAAATTGGGTTCAAACTGCTACAAAAGAGTGTGGTTCTATTTTGCATACTAAATTCCTGCTTTCTAAAGTTTGTCTGTGTCTGTGGCAAAAGGAATTGCAAAAATCCTTCCTTTGCTTTTTAAGTCATAGATTTGTGAGCAAGTGGAAGAGTGTGGTTCATATCTACTGCTGCCCTGGGATATTATAGACCATAGCTCTAGCCCAAAAATTGGACAGTGATTTCACAGACCTGACAGGTATGTTACACAATTCTCACTTGTACATTTCCTGATGTTTTACTTCTTTCTCTAGAATAGGCTTATTTGGGATGGTTGGTGTCTCACTGAAGGTCCTCTCTTGAAATTTGGTTAGGCACTGTGTCCAGTAGTGTACTCAATAACTGTAGCTATTTATGGGGATCATGGTAAATATCAGCCTATCTGGAAAGTTCCAACAATCCTGACGTCCATTGCAAGTGTGTCCACACTTTTGGCTTCTTGGCCTCATAGGAAGTAGAAGAGTTTTGTTGGGGCACATGTTGAATACACAATCACTAATGAATTCTGATTAGCAAAAAAGACATCCATGCATACTTGTGGTGATATCTGCCACCATGGATATTCAAAATAGTCCTGACATAATCTGTATTTGTCACCAGGACCTGAGCTTTGGACATGCCTCAAAGCTCCTGATGAGGTCATTTCTTAAGTAGAGTTCAATGATTTTGCCACGTATGACTACAATATTTGGATGCAATGGGAGGCCATGATGGGCTGATCCCCTGAGCTCTCATGTTAAAGACAAGGCTGAACAGCAGCAAGACACCCTCAACCCCAGTTTCCCACCCTATTTCTATTGAAATAGAAAAGGTAGTTAAGTGTTGTGTCCCTTGATTTTAGTATCAGCTATTCCAGAGAACATGTTCCAGCTCCATCCATGTAAACATGACAGAGATATACTCTCCATCTTTTTTTAAGGCTGCATAATATTCAAAGGTGTACATATGCCACAGTTCATTAATACATTGATGTGTTGATGGGCACTTGGGTTTTTTCCATGACTTAGCAATTATGGATTGGGCTGCAATAAACATTCTGGTGCAAATATATTTGTTATAATATTATTTTGGTTCCTCTCTAAATATCCCAAATAGAGGAAATGAAAGTTCGCTTGTCAGTTCTATATGTAGATCCCTAGGTGATCGACAAACATCTTTCCAAAAGGAACGTGTTAGTTTGCATTCCCACCAACATGCAGAAGTTTTCCTTTTTTTCCACATCCATGCCAACATCTATGGTTTTGGGATTTTGTGATGTGACCTAATTTTACTGCAGTTAGATGATATCTCATGCTGGTTTTGATTTGCATTTCTCTTGTGATAAAGGATGAAGAGCTTTTATCCATGTGTTTATAGGCCTTGAACCTGTCTTTTTCAGAGAATTTTCTCTTAAATTCCATTTCCCACACTGAGATGGCATCACTTGTTCTTTCTTTTCCAATACATTTGTGTTCTCTGTGGATTTTGGTTATTAAACATTTGTTGGGGACATAAACTGCAAATACATTGTCCCATTCTAAGGGCTGTCTGCTTGCTTTACTTACTGTGTTCTTGACTGTGCAGAAGGTTTTTATGTTGATCGGATCCTAGTAATGTATTTTTGGTGTTGCTTCAATTGCCCATGGATTCCTTCTTGTAAAAGATTGGCCTAGGCAAATTTCTTCAAGTGTTTTCCCTGCACTTTCTTCTACCATTTTTATAGTTTCAAGACATAAGTTTAAATCTTTAATCCAGGGATAGTCTATGTTAATTAATAGTGAAAGTGTGGGTCCACTTTCAGTATTCTACAAGTTAGCCAGCCTGTTCGCACAACACCATTTGTTAAATAAGGATTCTTTTTCCCATTGAATGTTTTTAATTGGCTTATCGAACATCAAATGATGCTAAATAGCTGGGTTCATCTCTTGGTTTTCTATTCTGTTCCATACATCTACCTCTCTATTTTTGTGAGAGTACCATGCTATTTTGATCACTATAGATTTATAGTATAGTTTGAGATCTGGTAGTGTGATAACTCCTGATTTGTTTTTATTTCTGAATAATGTCTCAGTTATTCAAGGATTTTTCTGATTCCATATAAAACAAAGTATTATTTTTTTGAGGTGTTTAGAGTAGGACTGTGGTGCTGTAATAATGATTGCATTAAAATTTATATTGATTTGGGTAGTATGGACATTTTAGCAACGTTGATTCTTCCCAAGCCATGAGCATGGTATTTTTTTCCATTCTTAATGTCGTTAGCTGTTTCTTTGTTAGAGTTTCATAGTTTTCTTTATAGAGGTCTTTCCTGTCCTTCATTAGGTAAACTCACAAATATTTTGTCCTCTTTGGGACTACTGCAAAAGGAATAGGGTCCTTGACTGGTTTTTCAGCTTGACTATTGTTGGTATATACAGAGACTTGAGATTTGGGAATCTAGAGATTTGGGAATATTGATTTTGTAATCTGAGATGCTGCTTCCAGTGATCTTTATGCTTTGCCTCTGAAATTGTCAGGATTATAGGTGGGAGCTATGATGTTCGTCCATGCTTATGTTTTTGTAAAGGTTTTTCTTTATTATTCTCATGAATAGGAGCCCATAGATTAAAAATAACACAACACCTCGGCTTCCTCAGAGACCTGGAAGCCAGCCAGGGATTTCAGAATGGGTAGAGGTATGAAGAGGCAGCCAAACATCCTGGGGACTACATTCAGAGAGTAGTGACTGGAGTTGCAAGAGCTGCTAGGCCCAGAGAGATCTGTACTCACATTTGCTTGCTGTCTGCATGGTGTGGTAAAAAGCCATAAAGAGGCAACCTTTTCTCTGGCTGAGTATGGTAGCAAACTGGCAACCGAGTAACAACTTCTGTGTTACCAGGCACTGTGAGATTGGGGAGAGAAGACTTCAGGCATCTCTGACTGGTGGGTTCTGCCCTTAAACTTATCTTTTGTGACACAGGGAGTCAGTGAGAGAATTCCAGATACCACAGGGAGGACAAAGCAGTGGAAAACTGGCATGTGTTAGGTGCGTTTGTTCAGTCAGAGACTGCCCACAGCTGTACTCATAGCAACTGCAAGACTACAAGCAGGACAAGCTTTATCAGTGGGCTATTTTTGTTTTTTTGGACTTGGACACTTGATTGAACTGTCTTGAGAGATCTTGGGTATGTGTGCGGACAACTTTGGCTTTAAAAATCACGAGCCATCTATTTACTGTCTGCAGAAAACAAACCTCACATCAAAAGACAAATTAAAACTCAGAGTTAAGGCTTGGAAGTCAATTTTTCAGGCAAATGGAATTCAGAAGAAAAGAGGGGTTGCAATCTTAATTTCAATATACATGTGGATTTTAAGCAACTAAATTCAAAAAAGACAATGATGGTCACTTCATATTGGTCAAGGGAAAATACAATAAGAAGACATTTCATTTCTAAATATTTATGCACCTAATTTAAGTGCTCCCAGATTCCTGAAGCAGACTTTGCTTAGTCTGAGCAATACGAGACCTTATAACACCATGAGAACAGGGGACTTTAACTCCTCTCTCTCAGAACTGGACATATCCTCCACACAGAAATTAAACAAAGATATTAGACATTTAAATGAGGCCCTAAAACAACTGTGCTTTATAGACATATGTAGACCCCTTCATCCCAAAGTTAAAGAATATACATGCTTCTCATCATCCCATGGAATATTCTCCAAAATTGGTCATATCCTAGGATGCAAAACAAACCTCAACAGAATAAAAAAAAATATTGAAATGTTACCTTGCATCTTCCCAGACCACAATGCACTAAAAGTGGAACTCAACTCCAAGAAAAACATTCAATCTCACACAAAGACATTGAAGTTAAACAACCTTATGCTGAATGACAGTTGGGTGCAAGAAGAGATGTAAAAGGAAATCATTAACTTCCTTGAGTATAACAAAAATAAAGACTCAAGCTATCAAAACATTTGGGATACACCAAAAGCAGCCATGAGAGGAAATATTATTGCTTTAGAAGCCTACATTAGAAAAACAGAAAGAAAGCATATCAATAAACTCAGAAGCTATCTGATGGGATTGGAAAAAGAAGAACAGGCTAAGCCTACACCCAGTAGAAAAAAAAAAAAGAAATATCCAAAGTTAAATCATAGATGAATGGAATTGAGAGTGAATCTTTTAGAAAATTAATGAAACAAGGAGATGGTTTTTTGAAAAAAAAAAAGTAGATAAACCATTAACTAGACTAACTAGAAATACAGAAGTAAAATCACTAGTGGCCTCAATCAGAAATGATAAAGGGAAAATAATAACTGATGCCACAGAGATACAAGAAATTATCTCTGAATACTACCAGAAACTCTGTGCCCAGAAATTTGACAATGTGAAGGAAATGGATCAATATATGGAATCACACCCACTCCCTAAATTTAGCCCAGATAAAATATATCTCCTGAACAGACCAATTTCAAGTACTGAGATCACAGGTACAGTAAAAATTCTCCCATCCAAAAAATGTCCTTGGACAATTACTAGGGGACATTTATTTTATACATGTATTCTTTATACATTTTCATAATTTTCCCCTAATTATCTGGAATACTTTCTCTTTATTAAGAAAAATAAAATAACTCTGTACAGAAAACAAAAATGCCCTGGTATAGATGGCTTCAGAGTAGAATTCTATCAAACCTTCAAAGAATAGCTTATTCCTATATTGCAGAAATTATTCCAAAAAGTTGAGGAGAAAGGAATCTTTTCCAACTTGTTCTATGAAGCAAACAACACCCTGATATCAAAACCAGGTAAAGACCCAACTATAAAGGAAAATTTCAGAACAATTTCACTAATGAATAGCGATGCAAAAATTCTCAACAAAATCCTAGCCAACAGATTATACCTTATCATCAAAAAAGTCATACATCATGATCAAGTAGGTTTCATCCCAGGGATGCAAGGCTGGTTTAAAATATGTAAGTCCATAAATGTTATTCACCATATCAACAGAAGCAAAACCAAAGACCGTATGGTCATGTTAATAGATGCAGAAAAATCATGCAGTATAATCCAGTATCCAATTAGAACACTGAGGAGTATAGGGATAGTTGGCACATTTCTTAAACTCATTGAAGTTATCTATGACAAACCCACAGATAATATTTTACTGAATGGAGTAAAACTGAAAACTTTTCCTCTTGGAACTGGAACCAGACAAAGTTGTCCTCTGTCAACATTATTCAACATAATGCTTGAAGTTCTAACCAATACAATTAGGCAAGACAAGAAAATAAAGGGCATCCAAATGGAAGCAGAGGAGGTAAAGTTCTCCCTTTCTGCTGATTATATGATATTATACTTTGAGAGCTCTAAAGACTCAACTACAAGATTTTGGAAGTCATAAAAAAATGCAGTAATGTCACAGGATTTAAAATCTATGTCCACAAGTCAGTTGTCTTTGTATACGCCAACAACAGCCAAGATGAGAGGCTAATTAAGGACACAACTCCCTTCACCATAGCCCCATAGAAAATGAAATAATTAGGAATATACCTAACAAAAGAGATGAAGGACCTGTATAAAGAAAATTATGAAACCCTAAGAGAGGAAATAGCAGAGGACTTTAACAAATGGAAGAAGATACGATGCTCATGGCTAGGAAGAATTAACATTGTTAAAATGTCTATACTTCCCAGAGTAATCTATTAAAATACTAACATCCTATTTTTAAGACTTGGAGAAAATGATTCTGCATTTTGTATGGAACTGGCAAAAAATCCACATAGCTAAGGCAGTTCTTAGTAATAACATCAAAGTCAAGGGTATCATCGCCTTACCTGATTTTAGGCTTCACTAGAAGGCCATTAATCAAGGTAGAGTAGTACTGGCACAAAAATAGAGACATGGACATTTGGAATCAAATAGAAAACCATTAAATGAAACATATAACTTACAATAACCTAATATTTGATAATCCAAACAAGAAGGTCCACTGGAGGAAAGACACTTTATTCAATACATGGTGCTGGGAGAACTGGATATCCACATGTAAAAGATTGAAACTGGACTCACACTTTTCTACACTCACAAAAATTGATTAAAGATGGATAAAGAACTTAAATTTAAGGCATGAAAAGATTAAAATCATCAAAGAAAGAATAGGAAACACATTGGGAGATATTGGCCTGGGGAAAGATTCTATGAAGAAGAATGCCATGGTAATATCCATAACAGCAATAATAAACAAATGGGATTTAATTAAACGGAAAAGCCTCTGTGCAGCCAAAGAGACAATAGCCAAAGCAAATAAGCAATGTTCCCAATGGGTAAAGATATTTGCATGTTTTGAATCAGACAAAATGTTTAATAAGTAGGATCTATACAAAATTTAAGGTAATCCACAAGGAGAAAACCAACAATCTCATACATTAATGGGGAAAAGAGAAGAACCAAATCTTCTCTAAAGAAGACAGTCTAATGGATGGAAAACATATGAAAAAAATGCTCATCATCCACAATTATTAGAGAAATGTAAATTAAAACCACCCTGAGATATCATCTAACCCCAGTGAGAATGGCCCATATCAGAAAACATCAAAACTGCAGATGCTCATGCAGATGTGGAGAGAAAGGATCCCTTTTACACTGCTGGTGGGACTGCAAATTAATATGACCTTTTTGGAAGGAAGTATGGAGAAACCTCAAAGAACTCAACCTAGACCTTCCATTTGATCCTGCATTCCCATTACTGGGCACCTATCCAGAAGGAAATAAAATATTGTATTATAAAGACACTTGGACTAGACTATATTGCAGCTCAATATACAATTGCTGAAATGTGAAAACAGCCTAAATGCCCTCAAACCAGGAATGGATTGGCAAGCTGTGGTATAGGTATACCATGGAATACTATTCAGCCATTTAAAAAAGGAGATTTTGAACAATTTATATTAACCTGGATGGAGGTGGAACACACTATTCTTAGTGAAGCATCACAGGATTGGAGAAGCACGAATCCTATGTATTCAACTTTTTTTTTTTGATATGAGGATAATTAATGACAATTAATGACATGGTGGCGCACTGGGGAAGGGAAGATCAGCCAAAGAGAGAAGAAGGGAGGGGTGAGGGAAAGTAAAAAAAAGAAAGGAAAAGAAAATAGTGATGAATTCTCAAATAAATTGGATTTAATTTTGACCAAAGTACAATACTTGAACATTAATTTTTTAATTCAACTTTTAAACATGTTGTTTAGGATATTTCATCATCATTTATAAATGAAATATCCTTGTATTTTTATAATAATATATTTTTTCCAATTCTAATATCAGTCTTATCCAAATGAAGTAGAATTATTTTGAAGTATTTCTTTTTCTATTGTCTGCAAGATTTGGCATGGTCTGTTTTTAACAACTATGTGTTATTTTTATTTATAAATTTTAGTTGTCTAATTTTTGAGACTTTGGATAAAAAGTAAGAAGTTAACTGATGACTCCATACTGAACCTCAAAGTCAAAGCACTTTATGATAGCCATACTCTTTTCTGACAATGTGAACGTTACCTTTGTTGCATTATTCTTATTATTATTGCTCAATAAATAAAGAAACTAAAAAATAACAACTCTATTTAGCTATAATTCATACACTCCACAAGTCACCCATTTCCAGCATAGAGTTAAAGACTACACGAAGTGTCTAGTAGTGTATTCTATAACTGCAGTTATTTATTATGATCACGGGAAATATCAGCCTACTTAGAAAGTCCCAACATTCCTGACCTCTAGGACAGGTGTGTCCAAACTTGTAGCTTTTTGGCCACATAGGAAGTAGAAGAGTTATGTTGGGCCACATGTTCAATACACAATCACTAATGAAACCTGATGAGCGATAAAATGATCTGTGCATAATTGTGGTGATATCTGCCACCACGGATATACAAAACAGTTCTGACATAATCTCTATGTGTCACGGGGGCCTGAGGATTGGACAGTCCTCAAATCCTCTGATAAGATCACTTCTTTTTTTTTTTTTATAATTTTATTGAATCATAATTGTGTACATTGGTGCAATCATAGGGCACAATGTGCTTCATATACAATCAGAAATATTTTGATTGTACTGTTACAGATAGCCTTCATGGCATTTTCTTGATCACTATA
>CAUYON010100813.1:0-13326 GCA_963573935.1 Arctocebus calabarensis | reverse complement strand
ATATAATGTAATTTTATCATGATATATTACACACACACATATATATATATTGTTTTGTGATTGTGAATGGTGATAAAATGATTTTTTTTTTTTTTTTTTTTTTTTTTTTTATATAAAGAGTCTAACTTTATAGCCCTGGGTAGAGTGCCGTGGCGTCACACTGCTCACAGCAACCTCCAGCTCTTGGGCTTAAGTGATTCTCTTGCCTCAGCCTCCCTATTAGCTGGGACTACAGGCGCCCACCACAGGGCCCAGCTAAAAATGATTTTTTTTCATTCCCAATAGTAGGATTGGTGGATCTAATGGTAAGTCTACTTTCAGTTTTTTGAGGTATCTCCATACAACTTTCCTTAGAGGTTGTACTAGTTCGCAGTCCCACCACCTTCATAGCGGGAGAATTATGAGTTGCCGAGGAAGGAAATCACAGAGTATATAAACAAATCGAAAACTATATTAGGCTCATAGATTGTCACAATTAACATTGTTAAAGTTTCTATAGTATCTAAAGTAATCTACAGATTCAATGTAATACTCTTTAAAACACCAATCATTTTCAACAACCTAGGAAACCTAATTCTATAATTAGAAAAGAGCCCAAATAGCTAAAGCAACTCTAAGCAAAAAGGACAAATCAGGAGGCATCACTTTGCCAGACTTCAGACTATACTACAAGGCTACAGTAATAGAAACAGCTTGGTACCAGACAAAAAAAGAGACACAGACCAATGGATCAGAATGGAAAATCCATTCAATTAAACTATCCTCACATTGCCATCTGGTATTTGCAGAGCAGACAATAACACACACTGAGGAATAGAATCCTTATTCGGTAAGTGGGGCAGGAGGCATAGCTACCTGTAGAAGTTTGAAATAGAATCCGCATGTCTCACCACTTATAAAATTAAACTCACCATCAGTAATGGACTTAAAGCTAATACATGAAACTATAAGAATTCTAGAACAAAATATTGCAAAAATTCTTATTTACATAGCTTAGGCAAATAATTTTTGAAGAAGACCCCAAAGGCAATCATAACATCACAAAAAATTAATAAATGGAATCTGATTAAATTAAAAAGCTTCTACACAGCCAAGGACAAGAGAAAATATTTGCATTTGGTATGCCCCCAGTAAATGGCTAATAACCAGAATCTATAAAGAACATAACTTAGTAAGAAAAAAACCTCGTAAAAAGTTGGCAAAAACATGAACAAAAGAAGATAGACTAATAGCCAATAAACCTAAAAAGAAAATTCTCAATGCCTCTAATCTGAAAACCACAGTAAAATAGCACCTAAATCTGGCGAAAATGACTTTTTTCAAAAAATGTTAAAACAACAGATGCTGGTGTGCATGCAGAGAGAAAGTCTATATTGTTAAAACTGGAAGACTTTAAAACTTTGATTTAGGTTTATATTCTTCAGCTGGAGCTGTGTTTTACAACAAAATTTATTTGAAACTCAAAAATATTAGAGATTATAAAGTGTATTTTTCTCAAAAAGGTATTGAAACTGTGATTAGGTAAAATAATTTACAAAACATAAAAAGCATATAAACATCAGAAAATGTGAGGCAGTTTCTGCTAATGAAGAACATGTTTCTTCAACATCTTTTTTAAATACTCCTTTATATAAAAGCTTTTCTTTTCCAATTTTGCTAAACTTACATAATTCTAATTTTAAATCAGAATTCCAATTTGTATGTAGGACTCATTCACCTAGTTTTTACCATACTTTTTACCTCTATATATGACTTTCAAATTTAGCAAAATAATTTTGAAATACAACTTAATCTATATTATTAAAAAAGAAATTCCTTTTCCTGTGATATGCTGCAAAAATTTGGAAAAATTGTTGTGCATCAACACAAAATAGTTTTAATGTCAATGCATTTATCATCTTATTGGAACTCCTTCACTATGTAAGTGTATTTCATAAATGGGGTGCTGTACCTTCTAATAGAATAGAAAGACAGTGTAAAGCTCATGACAGATACCACAAAAAAGCCTGAAATTTTATTGTGTTCTTGGCTGTGCAGAAGCTTTTTCGTTTCATCAAGTCCCAGTAGTGTATTTTTGATACTGCTTCAATTGCCTGTGGGGGTTCTCCTCATAAAGTATTCGCCCAGGCCAATCCATTCAAGAGTTTTCACTGCACTTTCTTCTAGTATTTTTATAGTTTCATGTCTTAAGTTTAAATCTTTAATCCAGTGTGAGTCTATTTTAGTTAGTGGTGAAAGGTGTGGGTTCAATTTCAGTCTTCTACAGGTCGCCAGCCAGGTCTCCCAGCACCATTTGTTAAAAAGGGAGTCTTTTCCCCACAGAATGTTTTTAATTGGCTTGTCAAAGATCAAATAGCAGTAAGTAGCTGGGTTCATCTCTTGGTTCTCTATTCTGTTCCAAACATCTACCTCTCTGTTTTTGTGCCAGTAGCCTCTGACAAAGGTTTAATAACCAGAATCCACAGAGAACTCAAACGTATTAGCAAGAAAAGAACAAGTGATCCAGGATGGGCAAAAGATATGAAAAGAAACTTCTCTAAAGAAGACAGGCTCACGGCCTTCAGACTCATGAAAAAATGCTCACTATCCTTAATCATCAGAGAAATGCAAATCAAAACTACCTTGAGATACCATCTAACTCCAGTAAGATTAGCCCACATGACAGTATCCCAAAACCAAAGATGTTGGCGTGGTTGTGGAGAAAAGGGAACACTTCTACATTGCTTGTGGGAATGCAAACTAATACGTTCCTTTTGGAAAGATGTTTGGAGAATACTCAGAGATCTAAAAATAGACCTGCCATTTAATCCTATAATTCCTTTACTTGATATATACCCAGAAGACCAAAAATCACATTATAACAAAGATATCTGTACCAGATTGTTTATTGCAGCCCAATTCATAATTGCTAAGTCATGGAAGAAGCCCAAGTGCCCGTTGATCCACAAATGGATTAATAAATTATGGCACATGTATACCATGGAATATTATGCAGCCTTAAAGAAAGATGGTGATTTTACCTCTTTCATATTTACATGGATGGAGCTGGAACACATTCTTCTTAGCAATGTATCTCAAGAATGGAAGAATGTATACAGCCCTGCTATGAAGCTAATTTATATCTTTCATACGAAGGCTATAACCCAATTACAGCACAAGAAGACAGGGAAAAGGGTAAGGGAGAGGAGTGGAGGAGGTGGAGAGAGGGCAAATGGTGGGATCACACTTATGCTGCATCTTAGAAGGGATGGGTGAAATCTACTAAATGCAGAACCCAAATGTTTTCACACAATAAATGAGAAAATCCCATGAAGGTTATGTCGAAGAGTTGGATGAAAATATTTCAGATTGTATATGAAGCCCGCACACTGCACCCCACGATTGCACTATTGTACACAGCTATGATTTAATAAAAAAAAAAAACTGAAATTTTACTTGAAAATAGACAATTTCCTTAAAACTTATTGGGAGTTATTGTGAAATAGAAGTTAAATAATAAAGCTTCCAATACATTTGAACGTTAAAGGATACGTTTTATACATCTGCATAGCTCCATGTAAGATCCATTTTAGAAGAAAAAAATCTGGGCTATTAGGCCAACAAGGTCCATAATTCTATATAGCACCTCAAACTTTTATGCTCAATAAATGTTTGTTAACAATAACATTTCTGGGCTCGGCGCCTGTGGCTCAGTGGGCTAAGGCACCAGCCATGTACACCTGAACTGGCGGGTTCGAATCAACCCGGGCCCGCCAAACAACAATGACAGCTGCAACCAAAAAAATGGCTGGGCATTGTGGCGGGCACCTGTAGTGCCAGCTACTTGAGAGGCGGAGGCAAGAGACTTGCTTGAGCCCAGGAATTGGAGGTTTCTGTGAGCTGTGATGCGACAGCACTCTATCCAGGGTCAAAAATTATTTGCCTAAGCTACATAAATGCGACAGCACTCTATCCACTCTCTATGACAGTTAGAGGCTCTGCCTCAAAAAAAAAATATTTCTGCAATGACAATATTTTGTATTTAGTAGACAATTAGCTTATTGTTATCCATTATCAAATATAAGATACCTCACTTCGATTGACAAGATTACCATTTAAAAATAATTTCTTATTGCTGTATAGCTAAAAATTTAGATGATAAAAGTTAATTGATTCATAATAATTTCTAATTTATGTGTTGATACATGTAAATAAAAAAGAAACAAATGACAGTGTCTTTTTTTCTGAACCTTGTCAGTGTAATAATTAAAATTACCATGTATCAAAATTTAGATACCCATTTAAGAGTTAATGTCTTTATCAGAACACAATGTTTTGTGTAAAAATTGCTTGTAATAGTGAGATGTCATTTTGTACTCCACTGGAATGATAATTGCTCAATTTTTCTGTATTACAGCAATACTTTTCCAGTGAACAACTTTGGATGCCTTGTTGATAACTAATACATTTTACAATTTATACTGTGATCCCTCTTAGAAATATTTCAACTCTTTCTCATCACTATAAGTGAAAGCTGACAGTTGCTATGCTACTTTTGCATTCAACATGCTTCTTTCTGAGAAAGTTTTTCCACCATAATTCAATCTTTGTAATTTTCTTCCCTCAATTCAACTCCTAAATAGAAACATTTACTGAATGCCCAATTGTGTTGGTAATATGCTAGGCACTGATTATGTAAATACTAAGAGGACTTTGTCATTCCTCTAAGCACATATATACTAATGGAGAAAAAGTTAAATTGCAACTGTTACAGAGCATGTAAACATCTTAGCAGAAAAAAATGAATTATAAGTAATGATAGCTAAATGCCTGATTTTAAAACTCCCTTTCAAGTATGCTAAATTAAAGTAGGTAGGAACAATATCTTAAACACTACAGCAAACTAATAATTATAAACTCCTTTATATAGACCCACCACACATACTTAACGTTTGCAATGACTTGTCCATATTCATTTCTTAAATTTTCTTTTTGATTCTATTAAAGTGAAGAATGTGTGTGTTAGTGTGTGTGTAGTAAATTTTGTGCTGACCTCTTACTGAAGGGGTATATTTGTTTCTTCATAATTATAAGTTTTAGTCTTTCAAAGGACATGAATATAATTAGAATGATTTAAATATAACTTAAAAGTTCTCTGATTCTGTTACTAAATGATAGTAATTGAACTGAAAATTTTGGGGTGATGAAAACTAAGAATTTCCTAAATGCTCTGGGAGGCAGAGGTGGGTGGATTGCCTGAGCTTAAGAGTTTGAGGCCAACCTGAGCTACAGCGAGACCCCCGTTTCTAAAAATAGCCAGGCATTGTGACAGGCTCCTGTAGTACCAGCTACTTGGGAAGCTGAGACAAGGGGATCATTTGAGCCCAAGAGTTGGAGGTTGCTATGAGCTGTGACGCCACAGCACTCTACTGAGGGCAACACACTGAGACTGTGTCTTAAAAAAAATAAATAAATAGGGGCAGCGCCTCTGGCTCATTGAGTAGGGCGCTGGCCCCATATACCGAAGGTAGTGGGTTCAAACCCAGACTCACCAAACTGCAAAACAGAAAAATAGCTGGGCATGGTGGCGGATGCCTGTAGTCCCAGCTACTTGGGAAGCTGAGGCAAGAGAATCGCCTAAGCCCAGGAGTTGGAGTTTGCTGTGAGCTGTGTGATGCCATGGCACTCTACTGAGGGTGGTAAAGTGAGACTCTGTCTCTACAATAAATAAATAAATAAATAAATAAATAAATAAATAAGAATTTCCTAAATGATTTGAGGATTTAAGTCTTCCTTAAATCAAAGAAATTAAAATTATTAATACTCAAAAATGTGAAAGTTAAAATAGCATTCCTGTTGGCTAAACATTTTTAATGGCTACAGGCCTTGGAAATCTTACAAGTGGCACAAGTGGCTACAAGTGGCTTGTAGAATTTAGGCAATATTATTCTACCAACACATGTTTAGTATCAAGTGAGTATGTAGAGTAATCCTTTCTCAAAAACAAATATGATGACAATGATTATTTTCCACTGTGTTGCTGTACTTCATTTCTGTACCTTTCCTGTTGACCAACATGGAGATACCGTTCAGCTAACAGAACACAGAAAATTTATTGTCTTTAAGCTCACATGGTTTCTCAGTGCCTTCTAGTATCTTCCAAATTATCCCTAACTAATTCTCACACGTTCCACAGATTTACTATTTTAAAATATCTGTTTTTTAATTCTCTTATCACCAGGCCCATTTTAATTATAGCAAAATGACCTCACTTTCAGCCTTATAGATAAAATAGTGTGTTATACACATCCATAAACTGTCATTAATTTAACTTCTTTTAAAAAAAAGATTGCAAGTTATATGGGCAAACCATTTGGTTATCATAATTCATTTGTTTCTGTACCTATTATTCCCTTAGATTTTCCATAAAGTGGAGATTATGTCTATTAGAACCACAGTATTTTAGTTATGTTCTAAATCCCATTTACTCCAGCACTCTCAGATGCCTCACTCTGTTAACTGCCTCTTGTTCTTCTCACCAGTTATTTTCCATGAGCATTTGTTTTCCATGCTTAAAAATCTTCTTTCAACCTCACATGTCTTTCTGATATCCTGGCATCCTATTTTTTATCTCGCCCAATTCAACAATTGCTTCTGAGTAATAATTGTTTTATTACTCCCATTTCCTTATTTTCCACTTACCATAGATTTTGTTTTTTATTCATTAATCATGTAGTTATTAATCTTCTGCTTCACATAAAGCCCTTTACTACATGCAAGAATGATAGTAGTAAATGAAGTTTCTGTTCCCTTTGGAGCTTCCATTTTCCTGATAGGTGCTATGGTTTGAGTATCCCTGACAGATGTGAGTGATGGTATTAAGGGGGGATCTTTCAGAGGTAATTAGGTATGAGGGTTCTGCCTTTATGAATGCATTAATTCCATTATCACAGAAATGGGTGGGTTATTGTGGAAATAGGTTCTTGATAAAAAGATATGCGTTTCCCCCATTTTTCTCTGTTTTAAATGAGTGATTGCCATGTGGTACTTCTGCCACGGAATGACACTTGTCAGCTTCCAACAACTTCTGTGGCTTCCCATACTCTAAGACCATGAGCCAAATGAACTTAGGTTCTTTATAAACTACCCAGTCTGCAGCATTCTATTATAGCAATAGAAAATGGACTAAGACAGCAGGAGTCAGACATTAAGTATATGTTTTTAGATAGTGATAAAAGCCACGAGCAATAATTTGAGTAAAAGAGGATTGCAGAAACATTTTCTGACAAGGAAAATTTGACATATAAAGACACCTAAGAGAACAGTCATGTGGAAACCAGGTAGAAAGCCTTTCCAGATTTCAATAAAAACCAATATAAATCTCTTGTGGCTGGGATATGCCCTCGATCTCATATGGTCTGGTGTTCACTACCCCCCCACACAAAACCACCATAAAATACTCACATAATCCAGAAAGCGAATGCAATAAAAGATGTGTTGAATGCCAGTTCCATGAAAATATGATCTGTTGTTAGGGCAAAGCTGAGGTTATTCTCTCTATGATAAGGAACAATACTTACTTGATAAAGTCTTACTGCTGTCTCTGAGTGTGAAAGGCAAAGTTAAAATATTTATCAGATTTAGATTATCGTTTAAAGTAGGTCTTTTAATATAGAGGTTTGATGAGAACTGATTAAAGTAATAGCAGTAATGGCAAGGGGAGAGTATCGATGACAGTTTCTAAGGATATTAGGAAGTAAATAGTGCTTTGATGCTATCTGTTTAAAAGTCAGCTTGAATACCTCGAATATTATATAGGTTCTGTACATAAACAGTAAAGTTTATTGCAAATTTTATTCCTTCAAACAAGACTTTTAAAGTCAGGTTGATTCAGAGAGTGGATTAACTGAGTTATTGTGTGAAGACGACAGTCAAATATTGAGGTCATAGTAATAAGGGAATGTGGATATTCTGACTTTAGATATTCATACAAGCTGGGTGAGAATACATGGGTTTGTTTTACAGGGTTCCCTTGCAGTCACTGTTTATGCTAAGCTGAACCTAGACAACAAATATTTGAGGACGTGTTCAGCGCAGATCTTCTCTCCTCCATAAGTCATGATCATGAGTCAAATTTCCATAGCTGATTATTTCAACGTCCATAGTGTATTCTGTTCTTTTGTTGAATAATCATTTATTGCATTATTTGATGGCACAAATCGAAGCAAAACGCCATTTGAGGTTGAGAACACTTCTCTTGCAAAAACATCGCAACACAAAGAAACACTTACAGAACAATAATTATCATAATTCATAGCCCATTATTGTGAGCCGGGATCTAAGATTCCCTATATTAAGTGATGAGAATAGGTTCTATCCCTAATATGAAGAGCCCACAAAACTAGATAAGAGCTTCGTTAGACAAAGTAGCCAATTTTATTTTTCGTTTGCTTTCCAATTTGTCAGTAATTTTAAAGATCCTACAGAGGCTTGCAGAGTTATAAGCACAACACGATTCCTCTTTGCACTACACGCTTCCCTTTGTGAGGGTAATATTCTGTCTAAAAGGGCTATTTTCAAATACTACATAACCGATTTCATGAACTTTATGGGTGAAGAATTCAATAGCCATGGTGATATTATCTAGCTTTCCTGATAGTCTCTTAAACGATCTTCTAAATAAAAACTTTTCCTGCTTCCTAGGCCTCTTGTAAAGAGACTTGAAAGTAGAAAAAGTAATCCAGAATTTGTTCGGAGTAAAGTTTGGGTTCTCAAATTTACTTTTTCCTTCTGTTTTTTTTTTCTTTTTTTCTAGATAAGTTACCTAAGTATCTCTTTTTCATAGAGGAAAAGCTAATGGACTAAAATAGCTTATGGTTTATGGCAGATCAGGTGCTATCTTGAAATTAGAAATCAGTTTATAAATGATAAAATATCTCTCTTGGTTATGAAGTAGTAGATAAGAGTTTTTGTGATACAAATGTATATCAGTGTGGAGGGGGAAGTGCGAACAATCTTTTTGTGACCTAAATATTCATAGAATGATGTCAAATAGTATGGTAATATTTTGGCACCACTCATTAAGAATGGTCTGGTGACAGACAATCAAATTTGTCCTATTGAGAATATTTGGTATATTTAAAGCAAAAGAGAAGTGGTGCATTTACTTTAAGACCTGTGAAGTTAACACAGCCTGCAAATATACACAATCTGTTCCTTAGTTTTTATCCAATTTCTATTTTTGTGTAAGTTCTATTACAATAGCTGGTTCCCTCAAAAAGGTCCCTTAGTGTGAATTTAGTAGAAAAAGGAGCCTCTTTGCTAGGTGTCACATGAGAGAGGGCTTTAGATTTCTGGCTCTATGACTAACTATAACCTTTGTCATGTAAAATAATCACTAAAAAGTTCAATTCGATTATCCAGGAAACCAAGTGATTAATCACAAAAGCATTATAGCAAAGGAAACCTGCATAACTCCCATACGCAAACAGGTAAATTATCACTAGTTTGGTTGTATTGCTTTAGCCTATTTATAAAAAAACCTGAGTAAGGTATTCAAACAAAGGAGAGATTAAGGAGGCAGAAAGCAATATTGAAAATGTGGGCCTCGAAGCCAACATAGTTAAAGGTAGCCTCAATCATGAAAATTGTAAGTACATATGGGAAAGTAAACAGTGAATAAACATAGATGAAACTGTACTGTGTTAGTTTCCACGGACCATCGGTGGACTCTGTCTACATTTACTGTAGTTGTCTAACCGATGTAGAATTATCGAGTGGAAGCTATCCCTTCCAAAAAGTGTGTGCTACTTTAAGATTCCTAATGGTACCCAGTGTGAATTTTCTAGAAGGGTAAATTTCCTGCGATTGAAGGATTACATATTCCTTCTAATTTATCCTTTGCACATGGATCAACCTCTTGGAATGCCCTTGTGGTACTAAATCATAAACAATATTTGACAGAGCCCTTTCCTTCAGGAATCAAGAGCTGCCCTTTGCTGATGTTGCTTACTGAACACAAAATTTGTGGTAATTTAGGAGTTCAGGAAAAATTGAGCAGACCTATTATTAATGAGATGAGAGGTGCTGCACAAGTTGTTTCCGGTGTTTGTCCTTGTCTGTTACAATAACTGTGTGAAGAACAGGAATTGTTATTTCTATATGTGTGAATCGGCATATAGTGACACATCATGGGGGAGTTATGAAGAAAGGAGTTGAGCTTGTCAACTACAATGGAAACACCTTAGGTCAGAAATCAGGAAACAAGAGTTGGCATGCTAAATCTCACCTGTGGCCCGTTTTTTAATAGTCATACCTCCAAGTCTCTGTGAGTACTCTTTTTCAGCCCAGGTAATTCTTAAATTTCTCTTTATATCATATAGTTTCAAGTTTTCGTTCTACCAAAACTTAAGAATTTTTTCATTAAATTTCCCCTGTTTAAACCACTATATAGTTTCTTTCTTTTGATTGTACCTAGAGTAGTACACTAGCTAAAATTTCTGGTGAATGTAATGGGTTTACTATCATGGAAGATTTGCTTCCAGGAAAGAGTATTATCTAGGGGTAAAGTGAAATATATTGCAGTATACAATATGCCTAATATTTTCTTGTTTCAGTCTTAATATATGACATATTAGCAAATATAAATAAGTGTAAGTAAACGCAAAGGTTTCTTTTTTTTTTTTCTTTTTAGAGACAGAGTCTCAGTTTGTCACCCTCAGTAGGGTGCTATGGCATCACAGCTCACAGCAACCTCCACCTCCTGAGCTTAGGTAATTTTCTTGCCTCAGCCTCCCAAGTAGCTGGGCTATAGGCCCCTGCTACAGCACTCAGCTACTTTTTTGTTGCAGTTTGGCCTGGGCTGGGTTTGAACCTGCCACCCTCGGTATATGGGGCTGGTGCCCTACCCACTGAGCCACAGGTGCTGCCCAAACTCAAAGGTTTCTAATAAACTTATTTAATGTATAGGTAGCTTGAAAGCAGAGGGTAGACAGTTATGAGTTTTCTCTTTATCAGATAATGGAAGAAGAGCTGCAGGACTTAAATTACAACGAGTAGAAATAATAGAATTTTATTGGAAGTTAGCTTGTATTTTGAGAAACATTGTGCATTCTCAGTAAGCAGCAGAGATTATATAGCATGAGGGATAATGAATTTTAAAGGAAGTGCTAAATCCAAGCTGTCAGATACATCCAATAATTTAATGGTTGTGGCTATTGCTTTTATACAAAGTGAGTTAAGAGAGACTATAGTAAACTTCTGGTTTCTGATAATTATCATGAGATTGAGTCAAAACCCCATTACCTTATTTTAATGCTTCATATAGTAAGTAGAAATGTTTATGTTAATTACAAAGAGAGGAAAGTAGAAAGAAACCAGAGTTTGAATCCAGTATGAGGCTTATGCCAGAGGCACCGTCATAGTTTCCACAGTGGAGTTCTCAAGAAGCCTTGGCAGATTTTATAATTTCTTAAATAAGGTCTTAGTTCTAAGAAAGTCTCCATGAGATTTTTGTGACTCCCAAGATTCTCAAGTGTCAGATTTCAGAAAATACTACAAAAACAATTTGTTAGTAATGTAAAGGTGAAACATATTTTAAGGGTAGGTACCTTGATAAATTCTTAGCATCTTAGAGGATGTAGTACAAATTTAAGATATTGATGTGGTATGGATTATACCATAATGTGGGTCTCCCATCATGGAGGCTAGAATAAAACTGAAAAAAAAATCAGAAGAAAGTAGTTTAGGATTGGTGAACACAGCCACACAAGTGTTTGACACAAGGATTTCTAAGAGGCTGGAGATAATAGTCATTTAATGCTACAAGTCAAAGTTTTCTATTGATTTAGTTGGAGGGGAATACTTTCTCTAATGAACAGTGAAGTTACTGGTAACTTTTTATCTTCCTGAGACAGGTTTTCTGAAATAGTCTAGTCAGGGTGTTAAAGGGAATGAATAATAAAATCATGTCAGCAAGTATTTCTTAGAGTTAAAGCCATGTTAATGTAGAGTAGATGATTTCAGTTTTCAAAACACTTGTAAATACTGTCTGGTGATTCAAATCAAGGGGACTGAAGATATTTCTGTTCTTTTCTTCAGGGTCTATCAGCTGCAGAACTTGAGACAAATTGCTAACTGCAGTTGTGAAGTAATATTCTTTAATTAAAAACAAGACTGGTAATTCCACATGAACATCATGGGAGTAGTATTTTCCTTAATTTCTTGCCACATTATCATGTAGGTATTAATGCCATTTAAGTACTCTAATTAAAGAAGATACTACATAAACTTGTTTGTTTATATTTCAATAGATTAAGGAGGTACAATGATTTTTGTTACATTGATAAATTGAATAATGCTCAAGTCAGGACTTTTTACTGCACCCCTCACCGGAATAGTGCACACTGGACCCAGTGGGTAACTCTTTATTCTTGCCTTCTTCTTAGTCATTAAACCATTCGATTTTTCATCTATCATTTTTACCTCTGCACTTAAAACTATTCATATAGTTTTAAATTTTGTATTAGCTTAAATTTACTATATTTCTTTACTATTACTGCAGATAGCTATTTCTTCTGACTTTACAATATTAAACAAATCAAATCTGTTTTATAACATGACAAAATTTTTTTAAATTACATATATCAGCTCATTTGAACTATATACAATGATCTTTCTCTTATACAGTAAAAGAAGGCAGATCAATTTAACAGAGTATGTAACATAGAAGCTGTGAGACACAGAGGAAAAGTTGGTTTATCTATGTTTGCTGATACATTAAATAACAGCAAATTTGGAAATGAATGCTTGATTTAAGATCTATACATCAAGTATCCTTTGATTTATTAATTTTTCACCTATAACCTGAGTCTGTGATTTCAAAATTAACATATGTGATAAATGAAGCACTGCTTATAGGGAAGGTTTTATAAAAATTCTTTTTTTCAAGACTAAGTTATATGTGTAGATGGTAAGATTTAAAATATACTCTCTGCTTTATAAGTGAAATTTCCAGGTTTTCCCAGGAAGCTAGGATTTTGATAAAAACTGCCTATAAGAAACCATGTCACACTGGTTGCATTTGTTGGGTAAAGTCCCTCTTACAATCATGTTTTGCTCCCCAAAAGTGCAGCACACGCCAAGATCCCACACCCCAATGCTCCTGCCCACTCTCTGCTCTTTCTTTCCCCTCCCTCATTCTTTCTCTCTCTGCACTCCCCTTCCCTCACCCCCACCATGTCAATAATTGTCATTAATTGTCCTCATATCAAACTTGAGTACATGGGATTCATGATTCTCCATTCTTGAGATGCTTTACTAAGAATAATGTGTTCCACTTCCATCCAG
>CAUYON010100811.1:0-22925 GCA_963573935.1 Arctocebus calabarensis | reverse complement strand
CCGTTGAGCCACAGGCGCCGAGCCAGTCACCTGGTTTTAAGTGGCAGACCTTGCATTCGAACTAGAGGCTACTTCACTCTGCTTGGGTCAAGAGACAGATGGGATTTAAGACTATAATAATTAGAAATGGGTTTGCAGGCTCGGCGCCTGTGGCTCAGCAGGCTAAGGTGCCAGCCATGTAAACCTGAGCTAGCGGGTTCGAATCCAGCCTGGGCCCACCAACCAACAATGACAACTGCAACCCAAACAAAAATGGTCGGACATTGTGGCGGGCACCTGTGGTCCCAGATACTTGGGAGGCAGAGGCAGGAGACTCGCTTGAGCCCAGGAATTGGAGGTTGCTGTGAGCTGTGATGCCATGACACTCTACCCAGGGTGACAGCTTGAGGCTCTGTCTAAAAAAAAAGAAGAAATGGGTTTGTACCATGTTGGAACTCAGGAGACCTACAATCTCATAGACTCTAGTTACTAACCAACTGTGTATATGGTTTTGGCAAGGCCTTTCTCCTCTCTGGTCCTGACGAGGGGACTTTAATGAGATGATTTCTTGTTTTTTTTTTTTATTGTTTCAGGTTCATTGAAGGTACAAAGCATTAAGTTACACTGTTTGCATTTGTTAGGTAAAGTCCCTCTTATAGTTGTGTCCTGCCCCCAAGAGGTGTGCTGTACATAGTAATTCCCCCTCCCCCTCCTTTCACCCCTCTCCCTGCTCCCTCATTCCTCTGCTCCCCACCTTGAACTGATTTGAGTTTTTCACTTATGTGAGTATGTATTAGATTGTATTGGCTTTGTATTCGAAGTACATTGGATTCTTGTTTCTCCATTCTTATGATATTTCACTAAGAAGAATGTGTTCCACCTCTATCCAGGTTAATACAAAAGATGTAAAGTCTCCATCTTTTTTAATGGCTGAATAGTATTCCATGGTGTACATATACCACTGCTTGTTAATCCATTCCTGGGTTGGTGGGCATTCAGGCTGCTTACACATTTTGTTGATTGTAAATTGAGCTGCAATAAACTATCTGGTGCAAATGTCCTTATGACAAGAGGATTACTGAGATGATTTCTTCTTCAGAAATATCCTGAGAGACAGTAACACTCAGGAGTTCTGGAAAAGAAAGGGCCCAAATGGCCATGGAGGATGCACCACCTCTCCACCTCTCCCTCTTTTCCCAGGATTAGCCACCATCCACTCTCTGGGAATGAACATATAGGTCCCCAACTGGTCTGCCAGTTTCTACTTTTTTCTATTTAGATGCCAGAGCCAGCTTTTAATTTTCATTCTATTTTTAAATAGGAAATAAATTGATATGATATAAAATTAAAAATGTCTAAGAGGGTGGACATTGAAGTCTTCCTTGTCAGAGATAATTAACATTACCAGTTTCCTTTTTACTTTTCAGGATGTAGCTCATGACTATTCAAGCAATTATATATATTTATCCCACTTTAAATGGCAGTATACTAGAATCACTATTCTGCACCCTAATTTTGTCATTTATTATTTCTTGGAAATTATTCCACATTAGTAAATAAAGAACACTCTCATTTCCCTTTTCAACCGCATAATATTCCACTGTGTGTATGCACTATCACATACTTAATTAGTCTCTGGCTTATGGCCATGTCTATCATTGCCAGTGTTTTACTGTTATAAATAATGTTGCAGTGAGTAACTATACCTATGTCATTTTGTACATATGCAAGTAGGACAAATGATCAGTGGTAGAATGACTACACCAGATTAAATTTGCAATTTTGAGTTACTGCAGAATAGTCTTCCATAAAATTTGCATCAGGATACATTACCACTGGTTATGAATAAGAACGCTTCTTTTGTCCATGTCCCCATTAACCCAAGGTATTCAACTTTTTCAGTCAGAAAGGTGAAAAATGGAAAGAGAATTTGATATTTTAAAAGGATAAATCAGATCATGTCACCCCTGTATCCAAGATTTACTGTTTTCTTATTGTTCTTAGAATGAAGTCAAACTCCTTTAGCATGACTCAGAAGGTACTAATGATCCAACCGGCTATCTGTTGACTTCATGTCCCACCCTTCTCCTCTCATTCACTCTGCCACTCTGCTCTGGTCTCCCTGGCCTGCTTACTCTTCCCAGAATGCACCATGTTTGTCCCTGAACTCCTCACCTCAGATTCCAGAGAAGACTAGACTAACTTCAAACCCTAGAATAGGCCCCACCTGGAGAGAAGAGAGCATATCCTTACAAAGAATACCAACAGGGTGAAAAAATCACTATGGAGCCACAATAGTAAAAACTAATTCAGGCAAGGATCATCAGTGGACATTAAAACTACTGGGTGGAAAATAACAAAACAAAACAATACCTACTGGGTGAAAGTTATTTGAAGATCAGGATATTCACACAGATTATTTATGAATTACAAAGGGAAGAAATGGATCTTTACAGAGGAGAGACATGGAAACTTGCTTAACAATTTGATCAAATTGAACATCACAAGTAACGGGACAGACAGACATCTTGTGCCTCCTAACATGAAGTATTGAGAAGGACACACCATCAGTCTCTGCAGTGGGTTTTCTACCAAAATACAGAACCTGAATCTAATCATGACAGAACATCACAAAAACCCAAATATTGGGACATTCTACAAACTAATTGTGACAAGAGGGTAGAGAAGTTAAGTAAGAGAAATCAAGAGAGATAACAGTGAGCCTTATAGACTGCTATAAGGTTTTCCTTTTTTAAAGAAAGTAAGTTGGAAAGCCATTAATGAGTTTTGAGCTGAGAGTGACATGATATGACTCAATTTAAAAATGACTGCTTTGATTTAGCTTCTGGATTGAGGATAACTATACAGGGGGAAGGGTAGAAGCCATGTGACCAGTAGGGAGGTGATTGCTACAGTCCCAGAGGTCACTAGTGACCATCATGGGTGCTTAGATGGTGGAGTGAAGGAAGAGAGAACCTGATCAGAGTGAGTTTAAGAGAAGTACAATAATGGAAAAGAATAGCAAAAGATGGTAGGAGATAACCCACACTCTTCTAAGTAAGAATTAGATGGTAAAAAGCTTGGCTCATACTAATGTCCTACTACTACCTGCTTCTTTCCCCATCACTACCCACAGGGTAGTGACTGGTCTCTGCAATAGGGCTTCAGGAGCTGCTCATAGGGCCCTGGGGGAAAGTACCAGCATTTTGTTGTGACCTTTGTTCTCCAAGGTTCTTACTCAGGGATCCAGAGCCCTGGGTAAACACTGAGTTTTGTGGTGTGCTGTTAGCATTGTGGTGGATTCTGAGACATTGTCCCAGTTCACATTAGATGTGAACTCAGGGGAGAGGCCCATAAACCCACATTAGAAGTGGCAGCTTCTGAGCCTCATGCTGTTGCGCATGGACTTCTTGGCAGGACTCTCCTTTTGGGACCAGTTAGGTTGAAGAAAAGAACAGAAACCCAGTTTACAAAAGCTTAAATAGTGAGGAAGCTTAATATCTCACAGAATGGAAGTCCCAATGTAGCCTAGTTCTAGTGTATCAAGGGAGTGAGTTATTTTCTGTCTCTGTTCTACTGGCCCCTATTCATCGTTTAGTCATTCAACACTTATTTATTGAGTGAATAGGTCATGTCAGGCACTGCTCTAGGGGCTATAGCTACATCAATGAATGAAATAAAATTGCTTCTCTTGGCACCTACCTTCCATGTTGGAGAGAGAGAGAGCAAGAAGCCCAGCACGTGTGGGGATAAATAATATAAAAATACATCAAGCTGGGCAAGAGAGTAGAAAGTGATAGAAATTGTGAGGAGTCTGTTTTATATAGTGTGGTCAGGGGAGACCTCTCTGATAAAGTGATGTTTGAGCAGAGACCTGTGGAAGAAAGCCATGTGGGTGTCTGGGAGAAGAACCCTCCTGACCAAGGGATGGGTCACTCAGCACTGCCACCTGACCAGGGAGTCACTCAGTGGGTTTGGGTCATCAGAAGCAGCAAGGGAGGGATGGCAGGAGATGAAGACAGATGTAGGTAACAGTGGGTCAGGAAATACGGGACTTGCAGCCATGGTGAGCACACTGGGCTCTGCTCTACCTTTGGAAGACCTCAAAGGATTCTGAGAAGAGGTGCACCTTGATTGGCCTTGGTCTTAATCACTCCATCCTGTAGGAAGAAGGCAGAGGGCACGGCAGGGAGTGCAGTTAACCACCTCTTGCAGTAAAGAGTGCAGTTAACCACCTCTTGCAGTAAAGATCACCTGCTGATCCAGGTGAAAGATGACAGTGGTTCTGGCCTGGGGTGCTAGCAGCAGAAGTGGTGAGAGGCAGTCAGTTTGGGGATGTATTTTGAAGGCTGGGCAAACAGGGTTTGCTGATGAATTGGTTGAATTGAAACCTCAAGGCTTTTGACCTGAAAGACTTGCATATGGAGTTGCCAATCAATGAATCAGATGACTTGGGGGTTGGGAGAAGTAGTAGGTTTGGAGGGCAAAAATCAAGAGTTTAGTTTGAAGATGTTTAATTTTTCCAAGTGGAGCTGTTGATTAGGCAACCAAATATACAAATCTGAAGTTGAGGGCAAGAGGATGGAGAGGACTAAAGATGGAAGTTTGGGGGTGCAGGTGGCACTCAAAGCTGCACATCTGGTGTACCACCTAAGAATAATGGGAAGGATGAGGAGTAAGCCCTGAATTCTCCAAAGTTCAATGGTTGAAAAGATGAGGTGAAACTAGTGACGGGATTGAGTGGAATGGCCAGTGAAATGTGAGAAGAATGAAAGGATAGTGTTCTCTCTGAGACCAAGTTTCAGGAAGACAGAATTGGTCAGTGTCAAGTTCTGCTGGTGGGTAAGAAAGGTGAAAATTGATTGACCATTAGATTAAAAATGTGGAGGTCACTAGTGACTAGACAAGATCAGTCTCTATAGGTACTGAATAAAAATCCTGAATTGAGGAAGCCCAGAAAGAATGGAAATTGAGGAATTTGAGACAGACCACAGACATAAGGTTTTGGAGATTTTTTTCCATAAACAGGAGCAGAGAACTGAAGTGGTGGCTGGAGAAGGAGGTAGGTTGAGTGAGTGTTTTTATAGATAGGAGATGATGCAACATGTCTGACACTAAAGAGAAGGCTCCAACAAAGAGGGGAAAATGGAGTATCGGGAGATAGGGGTAAGGACCAAAAGAAGCAATGGGACAAGCATGTGGTGTGTGAGTGGAAGGGTCTTTGGACAGCAGTCAAGCACAGTGAGAGGAGGCAGAGGGCATGCATGGTGGTGCAGCTTGGTTGTTAGATTTGGTGGTGAAGCTGTGAAAGTTCTGCAGTTGCCTCTTCTTCCTCAGTGACATAATAAAGACAGACATTTCAGAGTGAAATGGGGGAGGAAGTGATGGTCCTTTGAGAAGAATGGAAAAAAGGCATAAAAGAAGAAATGCACAAAACAGTGATTGAGGAGTTGGGGAATTGAGTGGGCTGGGTAGATGGAGAATGGCTGCTAGAGACATCCAGAACATGTTTGATGTCAGTGGTCATACCTTTTCAGTGAGACAGTAAGCCTGTTGGGTAGAATGTTAATGTTCTGCAAAAACACTCACCAGCCTTCTAGGGGAGAGCATTCTATTTCCCTGCATGATGACATCAGACTTGATCATAACGCTTTTGCTGATCAGTAAAATATGATTGGAAGTGATGCTTGTGTCACATCTAAGTAGAAGCTTTATGAAACAGTGTGTGTTCACCATGTTCTCTTTTCCCTTTACCCAAGACTGGCCATGTCTCAGGAGAGGCTGCCCCATCAGCCTGGAGGCTTGAGTAAAGACAACGGGAGCAGAGCCCACAGCCAGTCTGCAGTGGACATGTTCTGCAAGGGTAAAATGGACCTTTAAAGTATCAGGCCCTGTGATCTGGGAGCTGTTTGTTATAACAGCATGGCCTACACTGACTGATACAATCTGGCAGTGTGCTTGTCTCCAGCTATCTTTCTCTGCCTCAGTGCAAGTGCAAAGAGGATGGACTCTTGATTTAACTAGCATTGGGATTTTTCTAGAGGGGCACAGCAGAGGAAACAGGGGGCAAGGAAATTGAGGGTGTATCTCCTGAGCTGGGAAAAAGGGAAGCCAGGGAAGTGCTAAATTCATCCTAAGGCTCATTCCCTTATGGTGACAATCAGGACTAGATGTTTCCCTGACCATATCCTTGAGGAGAATGTATCCCTGTATCCAATGGGAACATCTGGGACAGAGTTACCCAGCTTTCTTTTTTGAAAGGATTATTTTAATTTGTCTTTCCAGAAGAGCCTTTGCCCCAGTAATCCTAGATATCTGCTTTTGTTTGTCCTTTTGTCCTTTTGAGACTGAATTAGACTGGTGAGAGGGGAGAAAGTGAGATGTTGTTCCTGAGCTGCTGGGGAGTGCTTAGGATGGTCCCATGTGGTCTGCCCACACCTGCAAGTTCTGATCACTGGCTGTCCATTTCAGACAGGAACAAGGTTCAAATCACACATTTTGGACACTGGCAGGTTACATCCTGATTTGACTCCACACCCATTCTTTCCCTGTGCTTTACTGCTCAGGGCCTAGGAGACTTCTCATCCTCATCATGGCCCTTCCTCTGTTAGAAGCTGGTTGGAGTTGCACAGCTATAGGTCCTGCCCCTAGAGACTGTGAGTTCTGGCCTTCAGTTCTCTTCCCCAAACTCAGGAGAACCTCGGCAGTCTTGCCTGGGTGCCCCTCTGGCCAAAGACACTGAATGAGAGCCCACATGCTTTTTACTCCCCCTCATCCAAGCAGCAGCACTTACTTAAAAGAAGCTTCATGATGAAGAGTAGGAGGGTACAGACAGGCTCCAGTTCCTGAGATTGCAGGGTGCATGCCTTGGCTGGGTTGAGCCAACCCCTTGGTCTGGGCATCTCTCCCACAGGAATCTCATCTCACTTCAGGCCAGCTTTGTGGGCCTACATGACCCCCTTACTTGCCTTCACCAAAGCTATCCTAAGGCATGTACAAGGTGACTTGGGGCTCTCCCAAGCTGGCATGGTCCCATGATGTGATTCCTCCAGTGGCCAGGCCAAGTGACCTCACAAAGGCAGGAAAGGTGAGATAGAGGAGCTGGCCCTCCAAGAGGAGAGAGCCTACCCAAGGTCTCTTTTTCACTGTCCCTTATTCCCAGGAACAGCCACTATGTAGGCAGTGTGGGGTGTGCACCTGAGCTGGAGCAGGCCTTCTGGCCTTTACCTGGGGCACTTGCCAGGCTGACTGGTAACCACCCCTGCTCCTAGGCTTCAGGCTGAGCTTGCTTAGAGAGTGTGGTGGCACTCAGGGTAGGCAGAACAGTGAGGGTACAGCTCCTGCCAGATTTCTCTGGGGTTCTCAGGCTCTCCTGTAGGAGGAGACCTACTTTTGTATTTCACAGAAGGTAAGTATGTTCTTTGCTCAGTGACCCAAAATGGAACCTCAGGTTCCTTTGAGAAAGCTCTGGGTCCTTTTTTCAATGAAGTTTGAGGCTTTTCTCTGCCTCAGTTTCCCATGGGTTTTGGATTCAGAGGTTGACCACAGTGATTCTGAAGAGGGCAGGATATATGTTGATGCCTGGCCTGGTTCATGGGCCTCCTCTGCCACATAGAAGGAGGGCATGTGGGGTGTCTGGCTGGGTGAGGTGTGTCGGCTAGCAACAGTGTCCAATGAGGCACTGACTCACTGCCCTTGGGCTCTGAGTCGGGCAGGCCCAGCCTCAGTTTTCCCAGGTGTAAAATGGGTACAAGAACATTTACTTCCGTGGGAGGGCCTGGAGGGCTATAATTATGGAAGGGTGTGTAGAGCCCTGGGAGCCCTTGATGGGGTGTCACAGGGAAGCCGCAGACAGCCATGAGTCTCAACTGGTTGAGGGAGTTATGAAATTCCTTTAGACGAAAGAACAAACGATGCTGGGAGCAAGGGGGAGGATGAATGGCAACTCAGGGAGAAAGTGCCTGGCGCCCTTGGGAAGCCATCTTAGCATACACCAAAGCCCTCTCACAATTCAATCAAGTTGTTGCTTCTGTTGATACCAAAAGGGCCTTTTTAAAATACAATTAGGCTCTGTTTTATTATGTGTGACAGACGAGGCCATTAACCATTCCGACTATTAAATCAGACTTCATTAAAAAAAAATGAAAGTAACTGTAAATTGCCTTGGGTCACAATCGTTTAGAGCCGAGACATTTCAAAGAAAAACATTAGGGAGCTCACGACCATGATGAAGTTAATCAATTTGACATCCCATGGAGGGGCTGGGCGGGTGTGTCTGCACCAGAAGGCCATGCAGCCTCCCCCAACGGGGCTCCAGGGTGGTGGCCCTGCCTCTCCTCTCTCAAAAGGAGGACCAGGAACTCGGCAAAAATAACTCAAAAATTTGGGGGAGAGGGAATGTCTTTCTTCCAGAGAGATTTTATTGGTTTTCTTTTCTGAAAAATCATCTAAATATATCAAATGTGATACCAAATCATACATAATACATTTTTATGTTTTTACACCAGTGACTTTAGAACTATATGGAGCGGCGCTCTATAAGTATAATGTATCTCTCCCAGCCCCAGATGGGTGGTGGCTTCTACGGACATCCTTGTTTTTGGACAGTTTGTGCCTTCCTCAAGGTGCTTAATGTTGGCTCCTTGGCAGGGTCCTGATGGGGAGTCCCTGAGTTGGGGTGAACCTTGCCCCCCTCTCCTGTAGGAGTGGAAGGAGAGGATGCAGAGGGCAATGCAGCCGGGGGGCTATGAGCAGAGGGGAGAAGCCAGCCCCTGCACTCCCTGCTCCCCCAGGAGACAGCAAACCCCATGCTTGTTCAAGCAGACGTGGAGGGTTGGGGGCTGAGTTGTCTCTGGGCTGCCCCCTGGCCTTGAGATGGCACCAGGCAGCACAAGTGCTGGGGGAAGAGAACACTCAAGGCTGACACAGTTAGGGTAGGGGTTGGGGACAGGAATGAGGGGCACCTCTGGTCATAAACTGCTGGGAGAGGGGGCCCTGTCTAAGTCCATCCTGTTTATCTGGAAGGCAGAGATGGGAGGAGTGGGGCTGTCAGCCTCCACAAGCTTATCCCCAGGACCTTGGCCACTCTTTCTCCTACCCCCTTCCTATTTAGATGCATTCCAAGCTCATCTTCCTTCCACATGGTCTACATGGGGGTCACCTCGTCCATGAAGGCTTTCAGTCCTCCCCTGCACTCTTTGCTCTGCTGCCTGAATCAACCAGTCCCTTGCTAACAACCACCCTCCTTCCCTCTTTTCCTGTTCCAGCCCACCACCCTCCCCTGTCTTCTGCTTCACTGCTCGGGATGATTCCCTACAGCCCAAGGACACTTGTGCCAGGCTCTGGCCCCTTTAAGGAGAGGTCTCCATCTAACTCTCTGGCCTCACCTCCTACCTCTCTGCTCTAGACTCTTAGTACTCAGCACTGTGGCTTCTTCCTGCCTCCTAGATTTGCAGGTTTCTTTTGCCTGAACTTCTTGTTCCTCTCTTCCCCACCCAGTGAAAGAATTCCTACTGGTGCCGGAAGGCCCAGCCCAGGGCCACCTCTACCCCAACACCCTTCTCAGATTGACTGGTGTTGGCAACTCACACCCCTTCCCTCCCTTCCTCTCTGTTTCCCTCCTTCTCCCCTCCCTTCCCTTTTCCTCTATTCCTTCCTTCTCCAACTTCGTTCTTTCAGCTAATATTTCCAGAGCACTATCTGTGCTAAGCATTGTAATAGGAGCTGAGGACTCAGCAGTGAACAGGACAAGGGCTCTGCCTTCGTGGAATTGCCAAGACAATAAATCAATGTATTCACCTGCTGTGAAGAGAACACAGGGTGGAGCAAGGGCAGAGGAGTGCTGGGGGTGGTGGTGGTTGTAATGCAGAAACCTTAGAGCAGAGGCCTGCAGGGGGTGGGTGGCAGACACTGTAGCGAGGGGTCCCCAGGTCAGAGCTACAGCAGCCCAGGTGCTGGGACAGCTCTGCTTCGTATGGACAAAGTGTAGTTGGGGCCATTTTGCATCGTATGGACAAAGTGTAGTTATTCCAGCTTCTGTTTCTTCTGGCCTCTTGAGCCACTCATAGGCAAGAATGTGTCTCATTGCTCTCTGACTCTGCACTGGAGCTCTGCATAGCATCAGGTTATCTGTGGTCGACTGGCACGTGCCCGTGGAATGAAAGAATGCATGGATGCAGATGCATGAACAAAGGAAAAAATGATTACGGTACTTGTGCAAAGGCTGAAGGGAGAAGAATGAAAGAAGCATATAGTTTATATTCAAGAAATTTTCAGTCATTTAGGGAGTAAAGACATATATCAAATGAGACTTACTTTTAAAAATTTGCTTTAGATATGAAGTTAAAAAACTTTAGATGGTATCTTATAATCAAGGAACATCTCATTTCATCTAGAATGAGTGTGGACCACTTCCGATCTCCTTAGATGCCCCTACATTTAATCCAAGAACACTCTAGAACACTTCTCTAGAGATGGTTTCTGTTCCCCAGCCGGCAGATGTAGGCAAACCTACCCAAAAGCTGAGGGAGCTGAGAGGCTGAAGAAAGAGCCTGACAAATCCAGTTTCTCAGAAAGAAACATTTAATAGGGATTTAAAAAAAGAAGCCATGTCTAGAGCTGAAACCCGGGGCTCATACCATAGGGAAAAGGCATTTGTGCTTAGGACAACTGAATTTGACCCCTCAGGGAAAGGCAAGAATGCTCTGTGCACTACAGCCTATAATTTGCCTAAGGGCAGGATTTATTATAAGTCCATGTTGAATGTGCTAACAGTAGACGAAGCAGAAATCTTCGAGGCATTCCCAGAGTTGGTTAATCAGAAGTTAGCATGACGGGTTACATTTGTGGAGTTGCTTAGTCTCATACTTCCCAGGCTGCTGTGGACTCTTGCATTGCTCCCATTACTCTGCAAGCCTTCTTTATTTGCTTTTCACGCCAAAGGCCCCTCCCCACGCGATGTTGCCCCCTTGCTCAGCAACGGTGGACAACCACAGCTGCTTCTCTCTCTTGTCTTTCTAGCAAGAACCATGGTAAGAATCAATCAATGTCTTTCTCTCTCTCTCTCTCTCTCTCTCTCTCTATATATATATATATATATATATATATATTTTTTTTTTTTTTAATTTGCTTACTGGGGACAAATAAACCTATTGTGGTAAGCTTATTTTATTTTCTGTCTACTGCCACCAGGATTCTGAGGACAGGGATCATTCTGCTATGCCCATGATTGTGTTCCCATGCTGATAGCAGTGCTGGTTCTCAGGAAATCCATTTGGAATGAACAAATGAAGGCCAAGAGAACCTGAATTATTTTCAGAGACTCAATTCATTCTCAAAGGATGGAGATTATTAGTTCACCACAGGATGCTCCTTGATGATGAGGCGATGCCTCCTTTGACTCTGGATTCCTTGTCCCAGTGAGGTTCTTGGCACATAGGTATGTTCAGCAAATATTAGGAGGGACTAGGCAAACACACATGCCTAGTCACATGACAGTGACTGGCAGCCTCTGTGTTGCCAGCACAGCATCAGGCACAAGAAGGTAGTTGGCATGCCCTGTAGAATGGCAGAATGAGCGGATCCCTGGCATGGTGCGAAATATTGTGTAGTGACTGTCGCTAGGTGTTCGCGACTGCCATCTTGCCCCAGTAAGGCAGGATTCAGCCTTATGTTGCAGCTTGGTGCTCCATGATGCCAACCTGTCACTCTTGTCTCTCTATCCAGGAGAAGACCACTTGGGAGCCACACTGCCACCATTGTCATTCTCCTCTCCTGACTGCCAGTGCTGAGAGGGCACAGTGAGTCAAATGACAATTTTTGAGTTTTGGGGACTGGGGTTAGTGGACACGGGCAACAGGAAAGCATGAGTGTGTACTTTGTGTCACTACCTTGTGTGTTTTTCTGCAAAGATGGGGTTTACTGCAGAGGAAGATCGGGCCTCGGTGTTTTCTTTTGTTAAGAAGTCTAGACTATAAATCCTTAAAGAATTTTCCCTGGGACAGGCAAACTCTAGGTAATTCCATCCATGGGTACTCACACCCATGATGGGGCTCATCATTGCTGACCAGCTGGTTGCTTGATCTTGTTCTTATAGAAGCAGATATGGCCCCTAGCGCCAGCTCTGTTTCTATGCCTGTCACTGGACTAGAGGAGATGTCCTAGCCTTGGCCAGCAGAATGCTGGCTTCCGAATCCAGCCACACTTGCACCACCCTTCCCCTCATCATACTTCCTGCATGGCGCTTACCAGGCACCCACATGCCCTGGAGATTATCGCTGTTGCCAACTCTTGTGATTTTAATCCTTGCTGCGTTTTTGCTTCCTGGAGACCAGGGACTATCTTGAGATTTGCCCTACAAAGTTTCTCCCATGCATTGTAGTGGCCATTTCCTCCAAAGGCCCCCTGTCCCCTGGGGATGAGTGAGTCAGTGGAACTACCTTCTGGGGCTGAGGGGGTGTCTGGCCTCTGGGAAGTGGGGGTCCCACTATTGTTTTCTTTGGCCCTTTGCTCATGTCTCAATAAAGGCAAAGCCCTATTCTGGCATGGAGATGTCTCAGGGATGACCCAAGCTTGGCAGTGAAGGTGCTTTTGAGAGCTTGTTCTAACAGCGGCCACTGTCTTTGGAGATGGAATAGGTTTTCTTCTCATACCCAGCTGTGGCCAGTTGGCAATGCCTGATGCCACAGGAGGGTGCCCAGGGAGTCACTGGTGTGTCCTGAGACTCAGGGTCCTACTCATGCTGCCCTATCCCCCAAACGCCAGCTTCAGGCCCTCGGACCCAACCCTGGAAGCTGGAGGCTATGGGTTCTAGTTGAAGTCTGCTTTTCATAAGCCAGACAGTTTTTACAAATCTCATCTCTCTGGCCCCCAACTTCTTTGCCTGCTGAGTGGGGATTTAAAAGAAAATGTTTTAAAAAGACTACCATGTCTTGCCAACCTTGTGAAGCAGGACCCTGTTATGAAGCTCAAATTAGCCAAGGCTGAAGACAGGCTTAGATAGTACAGGGCACTATGCAGATACAAGGTTGTGACTATTTTTGTTTTTAATGTGCCTGTGCCTCCCTAGGCAAAGCCAGCCTGGGAAGAGACAGCCATTAGGGGATGTATGAGCCTTTAAAAGGGAGACAGTGAAAAATATTGAAGCCAGCATTAATTGCCTTAACCAGTTATGAAAAAGCAGAAAATTTGTAATGGTAGTTAACAAATGTCACCTGCCTTTTGTTTCCTTCTACTGTGTTATATAAATACACATTTTATGGAAAAAGAGAGTATGGTAAATACTGTTTATTTGTAACATAGACAGAAAATAAATCACTAAATTATTGAGTCAAGCCTGTCATCACCAGCTGTCAAATTATTCTCCGATTTCTCCACCATAGAATTATGGTGTTGTCACACAGCCTTTGACAAGCTCAGGCACATTCTTCACCCCTGGGGCCTGACTATGTCTCTGGCTCTGAGGGAGGTGGTCCTTCAGTGTCTCTGGGACATCCAACAACCCCAGGGATCTTCTACTTCTCACATTGTCAATCAGGGCCTTCTCGCCACATCAATCAGCAAGTGACTTCAGAGTTTGAGAAAGGGTTAAAGGAGAGGTTCAAAAAGGGGTGTGGAGCGGGGCCTTCTCCTCCAGTAGTTCAAGCCTACTTCACTCTCCTCCTCTCTCCTATGTGCTCCCCTTGGGGCATCTGCTGACTCAGTGTCCTGCTCCAGTGGACAGGAGGGCAGCCATTAATGGACACTTCCAGCCTGCCCCGCTTGCTGCCACACCTCCCCTCTGCGCCTCTCGGCCTGGGCTTACTGTCCTCTGCTGCATCCTGATTTCTCCTCTCTCCTGGATCAAGGTGCTCTGTCTCTCCATCGAGAAGGAAACCCTCCTTCATCTCCTTGTCTTCTATTCTCACTATCAGTCAGGCTCATCAGAAGAGGCTCTCCTTTCTGCTCTCCCTCGTCTTCCTCTGCTCCTCAGTCGACTCTGGTGGCTTTCGGATACTGCACCTGCTTTCTTGGTCCTGTTGTGCAATGTCCTGCACAATGTGAGTTTACCAGGCACAGTGAACCTTTCTTTGCCTTGCCCTCTGTGTCCTCCACAGCCAGTAGTCACCTCGCTTCCCCTTCTCTAGTCCCTGTCTCCTGTTGGCCATGGGGACCCTCCTGGGTGTGTTCCTGGCCCCTCTGGCCACTCCTCAGTTTCCTTTGCAGATTCTCACCTCCCCCATCTGATTGCTGGATGCTTGGAGGGAGGGCTCTGGGTCTCGTCCTTGGTTTCCTTTAAATCTTTTTAGTATCGAACATGTCAAATGTATACAAAAATAGAAGGACTGGTTTAATGAACTCCTATGTACTCATCATCCATCTTCAACAATTACCAGCTTATGGCCTAAATATTCATAACATTCATCTTCCAGTTTATTTTTAAGCAAATTCCACACTTAACATTATTTTATATGCAAATATTTCAGTATGTTTTTTCAAAAGGTAAGGACTCTTAAAAACACAGCCTCAATATCATCAACACACTTAAGGACTATTTATAATAACAATAACTGTTAGGTTCTTTGGATTTTCTCTCCTTAGGAATCTTATTTATTTCCATGGTCTTAAACATCCTCTGCAGGCCAAGGACTCCCAGGCTTAAATCTTCCATCCAGACCTTTCTTCCCACTCCAAAATCCTATTTCTAATTCTCTTGACATTTCCACATGCCGGGCTCAGAGGCAGCTAAAATTTAACATGCCCAAAACTGAACTTGGGATTTTCAGCTTCACCCTGCCCCTCCTCCAGGGTGGTAGATGGCACCAGCCACCACCTCAATGCCCACTTCAGAGACCTGGGTGTTGCCCTTGGCATCTTCTTCACCCTCACCCCTCATGCAATCCATCACCAATTCCTGTGCATCCATCCACCAGAATATACTTGCAATATCAATAACAATCTAGTGTGTCTCCACAGCCATGCCAAGTCTCCACCCTCCCCTGCCCATGCTGCAGAGGCCTCTTGGTGGGTTTGCTTTTCTTGCTTGCATCCTCGGCTGATGCTGACCCATACATACTAGCAAGGCCATGTTGGGTGTGAAAATAACAGAACACTTTCCTACCAGTCAGTCAGTAACCCTGGCCCTGTGCCACCCCCTACCCCAGGGATCTGCTCCTGCCCCAACCACCTGTTTTCCAAGTGCCCAGGAGGCTCCAGACTGGCTGTGCAAGGGGCCTCTGCCATGATTTTAGTCCATATGCCCAAATGTTGAAAGATCCATACGGTATTCTAATGACCCAAGACTATAGCTTCCCCTTCCGCAGGGAGATTCCAGAGAACTGCTTTCACATTCTCCGACAGACAGAATAACATATCTAAAAATAGGTGACCCCACCCCTGAGGGAGGAGAATGATGATTTTGTGGGACATGAGGAAAAATTTGGGGTGTTGGTAATGTTCTCTTCTGGATTTGGGTGGAGGTTACACAAATATGTTCACTTTGTGAAGATTCGTGGAGCTGCATTCTTAAACATTGTGCATTTTCTATCTGTTGTATTTCAATAGAATTTACTTAAAATATGTAACAGATTGTCCCTGTGGATTCTGCTCAAGAGGGCAGTGGGCACATGTTCTGATCCTTTCTCTTGCTCACATCCTGGCTAGAAGGCTGTTCCATCACCCCCATCTTTGCAGTGACCTGCCCAACCATGCCAGAGCTCACCACCAGGGACGCTGCGCTGGACACTAGTCATTGGGTGGGGGAGGGGTGTGAATGTGGGGAGCTGACCTCTTCTCTCCTTCCCTCTCTTCGGCCTCCTCAAGATCAACTCCTCCTGGCTAGTCAGGCAACTGATTGCTCATTCCTCCCCATACCCTCCAGAGGGCTTAGGAGAATTTCAGGAGTTATGGAGAGCCAGGAAAAGATTCAATGGCTGGCTGTTTTGCTCTTCTTCTTGAGAGATACCAGGAAACATAGGGCAATAAATAGGCCATCCTAGTAAGGCCATGGGGAGATGCTCACCCTCACTGCTAATTAGGGGACATGCAAATGAAAATCCTAGCAACATAACACTTGGACATTAGCTTGGTAAAATTTTTTTAAAAGTTTGATAAAAACCAAATGTAGACAAGGATATAGTGCATGTTCAAGTTTATACAGGTGGGTTAAAATTGGCAGAACCCCTTTTGGGAGAAGTTTGGCAACAGCCAGAATCCTCTTACAAGATCATTTGTAACATTAAAAAAAAAAAAAAAGGAAACAACCAGAAAATACATTGCAAATCTGTGCCCTACCCCTATAGCAGTTAAAATGAATAAACTACAGCCACATGTATCAACATGGATACATCTCAAAGACATACCTTAGAGTGGAAAAAACCAGTAGCAGAAGAAATGTCTAGTATGATACCACTTGTATAAAGTTTTTAAGTACACAAATGAGTACTATAAAATATGTATGATGCATAAATATGTATTAAAACTATAAAAATATGTGCAGGAATGATAAACGCAAAATTCGTGCATGTATTTTTTTTCTGGGGAGGAGGAGATTGGTGGAAGGAGTGATAAGCAGGAGGCTTCGACTCTTTCTGTTATTTCATTCCTTAAAAGTGAAAATTGGAAGCTTAGTGTTAAATTGTATAAAGCTGGTTATGGGGGCTTGGCGCCCGTAGCCCAGTGGTTAGGGTGCTGGCCACATACACTGGGCCGGCGGGTTCAAACCTGGCCTGGTTTGACAACAATGACAACCGCAACAAAAAAATAGCTGGGTGTTGTGGCAGGCACCTGTAGTCTCAGCTACTTGGGAAGCTGAGGCAAGAGCATCACTTAAGCCCAAGAGTTTGAGGTTGCTGTGAGCTGTGATGCTACGGCACTCTACTGAGGACAACATAGTAAGACTCTGTCTCAAAAAAAAAAAAAAGCTGGTTATGGGTAGATTTTTATTTTCCATATTCATCTATGTTTGATAGTTTTCCAGCAGAAGCAATCAATGGGGAACAGGTAGGATTCCTCCCATTCCAAGGATTTACCTGAGCTAGGTTTGAGTTTTTGCTTACCAGCTCCTGTCTCCCTTTTTCACAGCACTTAGTTGGAAAATGCTGCCCTTCTCTCAGGTAAGCCCCTCTCACAGGCTCCTTCCCTCCACACCACATTACATAACAGGACCCTTTGGTCTGAGAGGGGGCTCATCTTCAGCCAGGTGTTAGGAGCCAGACTGGCTGTGTCCAGATGCCTTCTCTGCCACTGCCAAGTAACTCAGAGCGTGCCAGTTAAAGTAAATTTGGTTTCAATTGCCGCAGACCCTAATTCAGGGCAGGAAAGAAGCCAAAGCCACCTCTAGCTGGCATGGACCAGTTGAGATTCCCTGCCTCTGTGAAAGCTCTTTTCGGGATTTGTCTTTTTATACTAAGCATTTCAAGGAAATCTAGATAACCCAGCCATGTGAGCTTTCTGCTAGACTCTCTGGCATGGATCATGAGTCTCTTGCCCATCCATGCTCCTGCCTCTTGTAGGTGTCACAACCATGTCTCAGGGGCCCCCAGATCCTGGAGATGCCACATAACCTCTTCCATCTGTCTGCTCTCTGTGACCCTCCAGGTGGAGCTAGGATGGCAAGGATGAAGACCATGTCCTCCCAAAATTCTTATGTTGAAGTCCTAACCCTCAATCCTCAGAGCGTTACCTTTCTTGGAAATGGGGATTGGAGATGGAATTAGGTTAAGGTAAGGTTACTAAGGTGGGCCCTAAGCCAATGAGACTGGTGTCCTTGTAAAAAAGGAACAATCTGGACACACACACACACACAGGAGAGCACCTCAAGATGAAGGTAAAGATTGGGCTGATGCTTCTATGAGCTAAGGAATGTCAAGGATTGCCAGCAAACTCCCAGAAGGCAGGAGAGAGGCACAGAACAGAACTGTGAGAACATACATTTCTGTAGTTTGTGGTATCTTGTTATGGCAGCCTTAGCCAGTACAGGGACTGAATGACCACTTTACAACCAAGAACCTGAGGATCCTGAGACCCCCCCTGCCCCACCCAGCATGTTTAAGTTCACACAGCTGCTAAGACAATGACCCCACACCTGACTTTACCAGCATTGTCACAGGATGGCTTGGATACTTTATATGAGGGAGTCAGTGACCATTAGGGCCTGGGAATAAAAACATATTGCAGTTTATGCTTCTATTAAGTATAATATATCAGAACTGCTTTCTGGGTGGTCTGTTCCTGAGCTTGATCTAAATGGTGTTTGAGGAAAACAATACTTTTCCTTTATCACCTGAGATCATCTAACAAGCTAGACTCCTGTGCTGGGATCTGTCATAAAGACTGCAGCCTTCCGACACACCGTCAGCGTGTTGAGTTAATTACAACAAGTTGGGCATGTCTGGTTGCTTAATTTATGGTACCTATGGCATTTTGGCATGGCCTTGGCCTTCTGATCCTGGCGTCCTTTTTGCCTTACATGCTTGGGTGTGGACGATTCTAAATGCCTTTCTTTGGGAGCGATCCCTCTCCTCCTTGTGATGATGCCAAGCTGGCTCCCACGCTGTGTCAGAGCTGTGGCTGGTGCTGAGCTGAGCGGGGGGGGGGAGGGGGGGGGACTGTGTGGAGGTGGGCAGGGCAGGCCACATGCCAGGAGCCCTGGGACGCAGCCTGTCTCCATCTCTCCATCCATCACTGTGTGGCTTTGGCCAAGCCACTGCCCCTTTTGGACTCCTGTTTTTTTGCAAGGAGAGTGAGGAGATTGGAGGGAAGATGAGCTCTTTCCAACCTGGGAAGAGGTGGAGACCGGCAAAGATGATAAAACATGCCAAGAGTGGGGCTGGCTCACCAGCTATTTTTGATGTTTTAAAAATCCCATCTAAATGGAATTTTTCTCTAGCACGAGCCTGAACAGGACCCCTAAAGTTAAGTATCTGTCAATACAGCTCCTATTCTGTTCATCAGACTTTCTCTCTGACCAGCACATATGTATGTCTTTTGGTGAAAAATACAAGACACATGAGTTAATTCTTAATTTGTATAATTTAATTGGCAAGCAACACTTAAAACAGAAGAACTTTTTAAGAGGTGTCTTTGGTTTGGAAAAGATAGAACCACTGGGCTGGGGTCCTCAGATTAACTCCTTCCATAGGAACCTATGATCTGAGCAGATGTAATGCCTGGTGCTGGAGCAATGATCTTGGGGCTGGAAATGACCTTGTGAGCCACACTTGATGGAACCTCAAGATAGGAGAAGCCTCTTTACAGCACCATGGACCAGTATAGCAGCTCTGGATTTCTGGAAAGAAAAAAGTTTCTATTTTTTTTAGGCCACTGTTCCTTTGAGATTTCTGTCCCTTAATTCTAAATTACAGAGAAACATTTGTTCCTTTTTTTTTTTCTTCAGTTTTCTTGCAATTCTTTGGATTGCCTTTTGCAGCTGGTCTGTCCTGAACACCTCTCTAACACTTGCTAAATCTCCCTTGTTTCAGCAGAGAAAGAATAGAGCTTACTCAGGCTCAGAGCCTTTGGCAGCAACAGCATCTAACTATAATTTATTGGCATTGTTTTGTTTCTATGGTATTTATTTTTAGGTTGCCATTTACTTAAAGTAAGTGATACTACTTTTCCATTTACAATAGTAACATGAGGTCACTTTCCTTTTTAAATAATTTACTTAAGCAAAAACAATTAAGTTGATTTAAAAGATATTACATAACTAATAGTACAGGTTATGTCAGCCATGGCAAGAATCAAGGAGGTGGCTAGGGCATGACTAAAGTTTGGAAAAGAAGGCTATAGATTGTGCTGCTTTAGGAAGAAATCTAACTATTTCTTCCACTGGTATTTTACTGTCTTTGTTGTTTTAAAATTCAAAGTATTCTTGTATTCTTGGGCTTCCTAATTCCTCAAAACAATGATTCAGTGAAGACTCCCACAGACTGAGCATGATATAGTCAAGAGTAGTGCTCTGAAATCACGCTTCCTTGCTCCTCCTATTATGAACTGTGTGACCTTGGGCAAAATACTGTACCTGTCTGTGCTCAGAGCTTCCTCTGTAAAATGGACTTGATGTTGTTGGGAGAATTAAATGACAAATTGTATGTAAAGTACTAAAGAGAATGTCAGGCATACATTTTGTGTGCAAATAATGTCATCTGTTATTCCTACTCTTGTCTGACTCGAACATGCCAATACGTCGGTGTTGGGAGCTTTACACAAACCCTTTCCTTTGGAATAAAATAACTGTCCTGATGCTCACTGAGTTTCACATCACACTTAGCACAAAGACACATGCAAAAGCCATTCTTGAAAAGGAGATACAAACAAAATTGAGATGAAAACTCTCCCTATCAGGTGACCTTGAATTATAATCTCAGGAGGGAGGATGTCACATGAGCAGGGGAGTCAGGGAAGCAGTTACATCTATATGTGCATACCTTCAGGGTTTAATGAAAATCTTTGTCAAAATTTTGTATCCAATCCTTGAGCTAAAAGAGATAACTTTTCTTGTAGTATCACAAGATAAAAACAACTTTGTTGATTTGCTTCAATTTCACTGGATGCCTAATTAGTACATAGGAAGCTGGAAATGTCATACCTAAGAATTTCTACCATGGAGCATGTGAACATGGACATGTGACTGCCCTGGCCTGTACGTGGAAGGTCACATGGTTTAGTGGAAAGAGTCCAGGGCCAGGAATCAATAGACTTAGGTTCTAGTCCTCTTCCTGCCCCCGTGTAACTTTGTGCAACTCTAATCCTTTCTTTCCTTCTTTTTTTAAATAGTTTTTGGCCAGGGCTGGGCCTGAACCCATCACCCCCGGCATATGGGGCCGGCGTCTCACTCCTTTGAGCCACAGGCGCCACCTGCCTCTAATCCTTTCTTTCAGCTAATTTCTCATATTAAACCAAAATAACTGGACCTGACTAGGGAGCCTCTGCCATTTGATTATCTTTTTTTTTTTTTGCAGTTTTTGGCCAGGGGTGGGTTTGAATCCACTACCTCCAGCATATGGGGCCGGTGCCCTACTCCCTTGAGCCATAGGCACCTCCCCCCATTTGATTATTATTTGTTTGAGGAACAGTGGAAAGCAGAAAACAGCTACAGATCAAAGTCACATCTCATTTTGGGTACTGGATGGGGTGGGGGCTTGGGAGTTGAACAGATCTGAATTCAAGCTCACTCTATTACTTACTAGCAGGGAGGTTTGAAACTATTTTCTAACCCATAATGAGCCTCAATATTCTCAGCTATAAAATGGGGACAATAATATTTATGTAGGGATGTTGTAGAAATTAGGAATAACATTGCTTAGGCAGCTCACAGAACAAAAAATGAACTGAATCAAGTGTACATGAAGAGATCCTCAGGTTCTCTCTGAATGAATTAGGAATTAACATAGCCTCATCCCATTTTACCCATCAAATTGGCAAAGATTAAAAGTGAGACAATTCTCAGTGGTGGGGAGGATGTGGTGAGATGGGCATTCTTATCCATTCTTGGTAGGACTGTAGCCCAGAACAGCTTACCTTTTAAAGCTTTTATTTTGAAATAATTTAGATTTATAGAAAAGTTGTTGAATAGTACAAAGAGTTTCTGTATACTCTCCATCCAGCTTGTCCTCACCCTAGCGATTAAGGGATTGACAGTAAGTATTATTAATGAAACGGCAGACATTATTTGGATTTTCCCAGTTGTGTCCTTTTTCTGTCCCAGGATCCAATACTGGAGACCATGTTGTATTACTCTTTCTTTTCTTTCTTTCTTTTTTTTTTTTAGATAAAGCCTTGCTCTGTTGCCCAGGTAGAGTGCAGTGGCATCAGCCTCCCTCATAGCAATCTCAAACTCCTGGGCTGAAGTGATCCTCCTGCCTCAGCCTTCCAAGTAGCTGGGACTACAGGTATGTGCCACAATACTTGGATAATTTGTTTTTAGTAGAGACAGAGTCTCACTCTTGCGCAGACTGGTCTCATACTCCTGTGCTCAACCTCAGCTTCCCAGAGTGCTAGGATTACAGGGGTAAGCCACTGTACCTGCTAATTTTGCATTAATCTTTATGCTTAACTTAGTCACCTTTAAACTGTGACAGATCCCCAGTCTTTCTTTTTCTGCAACCTTGACATTTTTTAGGAGTCCTGGTCTAGTATTTTGTAGAAGATCGCTCAATTTGGAGTCCTCTGATGCTTTCTCATAATTAGACTGAGGTTATAGAATTTTGGGAGGAAGATCACAGAGTTGCCTCAGTATATGAAATCAGAAGGTGTATGGTGTTGACCTGTCTCATTATTGGTGATGTTAACCTTGATCATTTTGTTAAGGTGGTGTCTGACAGCTTTCTCCATTATAAAGTTAGTGTTTCCTTCTTTTTATACTCCTTTTTATTTATTTTATTAAATCATAAACACATAGATCATGTATACATTAATGCATTTATAGGGTACAATATACTCTTTTAGAAGAGAATCACTAAGTCCCACCTACACTCAAGGAGAGGGGAACTGAGGTCTATAACCAAAGGAGGAGTAAAAAGGAATTTGTGAATGTTAATAATTAATAATTATTAACATGGAGTAATTAACTAATATTTTTGCAGAAAAAATTTTGGAATATAAACCCTGTTTTTTCTTAACCACTAAGAAAAATCTTAGCATTTATTGGTGGATTCTGCCTGCAGCAATTGTTATAGTAGTGTTCTAATGGTGATCTTCTATTTCCCTCATTTATTCTACATTTATTAGCTAAAATTCTTATGAAGGAAGAGTTGTTCCATCTCCCCTCGTTTACTTTTTTATTCAATCATTTATTTGTATCAGTATGGACTAGTAAATATTTATTTTATTTTGGGGAACACTTTCAGAGTGGCTCACATCCTTTGATATGCCTCCTTTTTTTTTTTTTTTTTTTTTTTTTTTGTGTAAAATTTTTGTACAAAAAAAAAAACTAATTTAAATTTTTAAATACCCAACAGCACCCCAGG
>CAUYON010100810.1:7500-24178 GCA_963573935.1 Arctocebus calabarensis | reverse complement strand
TTTTTTTTTTAATAATTTTATTGAATCATAATTATGTACATTGGTGCAATCACAGGGCACGATACATATACATTCAGAAATATTTTGATCATACTGTTACAGATATCCTTCATGGCATTTCCTTGATCACTATATAAAGACATTAATACTCTACCTTTAATAATATTCTTCTTAGCAAAGTATCTCAAGAATGGAAGAAAAAGTATCCAATGTACTCAGCCCTAATATGAAGCTAATTTATAGCTTTCATATGAAGGCTAAAACCCAATTATTCTAAGTATTCTATTATGCTACTCTGAAATAACAAATTCAAATTTTGAAAGTTATGTATCACATGAGATTTTTCAAAGACTTTCTTTTTCAAAGATTTCATAAGGTAATTTTCTCAATGATATAATTTTATTGAAAATTTAGTACTACAGAAAAATGAGAGGACTGTGCAATATTAACAGACTGGCAAGCTCCAGGTCATAAATATATGGACAGTAGTTACTAATGAGCACTGCTGTTATGTGAGAGAATAATAAATATTCTAGGGTAGGGGCAATTTTTAAAAGTGTTCTGCAAGTTTAATAAGTTTAGAAGTGTTATATGTTAGCCCATCAAAGGCTCTGAAAAGTCCTGCATTAGGGGAGGCTAATTCAGTTTGTTTAACCTGTAGAATAGACTGACAGTTGAATGCTATGAAAATAGAGAAGGCAGCTAAAACTCAGCCCTTGTCAAAGCTCTTATTTGATATATATCCTTCTCCTTATTATTTTGATGGTTTAAATCGGAGAAACAGTTGATTTACTTTGAAGTATTCTTTGGAGGTCATAATGTCTTTTCAGTGCTGTTGATATGAAATGTTATGTTTGAGAAATATGATGCTTAAAGTCTTCAGTGAGTTAATTTTCTCAGAAGGAGTAATAGACAGTTTTGTCTTTTAAAAGGTTGAAGCACCATAAACTCCTTGAAAATACACATTGATTTAATTGTTATTTTGAAAAGGTATTCAAATTCAACAATTATATTTTGGATTTTTTCTTCATCTAAAGTATTATCTAAGGCTATGCGGTTCTTTACAAGGGCATATAGGTATTAAAATAATAACTCAAAGCATCTTCTCTTCTTACATGATTTAGCTAAAAATACTCATTCAAATTGTTACAGAAGTTAATAAAATTTCTTAAAAATTCTTTACTAATGAAAATAATTTGTCCTAACACCCAACATCAAGGCTATTAATTCTGTCTTTTCAGAATTATTTTGCCTTCTACACTTTTGGTTTTAGACCTGTCCCTACCTCTCTATCTCCACACATACATGACCCAGGATTGGTTCAAGAAGTGCCCTAAGTAAAACCCTTCAAGGGGATTTTCCAGAGTGAAAGAAGAAACACTCTGTTTTTTTTTTCCTTATGCTCCAGGTCTTGGTTTTTGGGCCCCATTCTACTGCTTTCTCATCCCAACAGGAGAAAACGCTGACAGCAGGAGAGAAGGAGGAAGAGAGAGTGAAGGGCAGAGAGTCGGTGCAATGCATTTTTCATTATGATCCTTCAGTTAGTTGGAGTTGACATTCTATCTCTTACCACTAAGAGTGATCTGATGAGCACACTAGGAAATAACAATTATTTCACTATTTTATATTTATGGCAGGTGTTGAATCTTGTATCTAGCAACTCTACATTTGGAGGCACTTCATTCCAGTGATGCTGATTGGAGCTAAAAAAAATCCTTTATTTGAATGTATGAAAACAAAATAGAGAAGAACCCACTTGTAATTTTTTGTAAGGCAGAATTCATTATAATTTTCTTTAATTATATGAAGTAACTTTGTAGACCGCTTAGGATAATATGGCTTCCAGCTGTGGGACTTATTTTATGGGCATGAAGGTTTTGGAAATCCATAGCCTTTGGTCCTTGTGTGTGTGTATATATATATATATATATATATATAATAGACTACAAGTCATACAAAGAAAGATTTCTAACAAAATTGAGGTCTTGATTATTGAGAAGTTGGTTGCTACTAGTTGAGTATTCTGTTGTTTAGTGTAATATTTATTAGACAGATAAAAAATAACATTTATTAGGTAGATAAGTAGGTTGATAGGTAGGTAATTCTATTTTTTACAAAAGCAAACTATAATTGTCCAGCTACTTAGCTTCTACCAGTCAGAGAACAAGGACTCTCATTCTTTCTGTTGGAGAAAGATTTTGTGACTTGTTTGCAACACATAGTAAGCAACTACTGTATGCAGAATATGTTGAATGATAACGGGGGATAAAAAATGAGGAGCTCTTGGAAGACTCCACTGATTTTTGCTGGCAGTGATGTTTTGAAACTCAGCTACTCTGAAACACTCTGGTCTCATATGCACCCAATATTACAGTTCTCCATTTTCTATACTTTATCTCTTTATCAATAACAACTCTGCAGCAGTTACAGCCTAAGTGTGTTTTACATGTGCATAACCTTATGAAATTCTTACAACATTATTGTGGAAAAGTTACTCTTATACCCATCTTATAGGTGACAAAATTAAGATTCATAGATTTTTATAACTTCCCAAAGGTCACTTGGCTAGCAAGCAGCAGGGCTATAATAAAAAACACATGTATTTTGGCTCAAAAACCTAAGCTTTTTTTCAGCATTCCCCAGAGCCATATATCCATTTTCCATTAAGAAAATTTCATTTTGTCTATCACATTAAAATAGTAGCATATCCTATGTTGATGAAATGAGTTAAATGTTTTTATTAAAAAAAAAAAAACTCAACCCCTTGACTTTTACATTTCACTATTCCATTGTTCACTGTCAGCGGCCCCAACCTGGCAAAGTGAAGCTGAGGATATCGGAGGAGAGAGGTGGGAGATCCATTTCACACTTTGTTTGCCTTGTTCTGGGCATGGAGGGCCAAGTGAGTGAGATGGAATCACCAATTCCCCCATTTGACTGTACTTTGGTCCAAAGGGAAGGTGAAAAGGTTTAGTGGGAAACGTTTGACATTTTATCCCAAAACAAATATTAGAGATTATCTGTGGAATTAAATTATCCATATGTACACAGTCTAGGGAATTAACTCTATCTGAAATGGTGGATTATTGCAGAAATTGAAACTAAACCCTTAAGGCAGTCCTTTACTTTGTTCTCTGTATTTTTCACAACGAGCTTTTAGATTATTTTGGCGAGTTTGACGGCTGGTTTTCAGTGTATTTCTATTCAGTATATATTTGTGCACTGCTTGAGCTGGTTTCAACAATTTTTAAAAAAGTATTCCCCTGATAGCCCTAGAAGCAGACAAGTATTACTTGAAGAGGAAAAGGAGATTTCTATTAGGTTTGAGAGTCACAAGTGAACAGAAGAATTTTGAGAAGTATAAAATACTCCACAGACTGCAAATCCAAAACCAAAACATGACTAACAAGATTTTGACAAAATAAAAAAAAACACTAGTTTTTCTCCTCTCTTTTTGTAAGTGGTACTTTTAGTGAGTTATTCTTTTCTGAATACACACATATATATTACCTATAGATGTATAATATATATACACATGTATATGTACACAAAATATATGTGCACTTTTTGCTTTGTAATTTTCCAGATATCCTAAGATCTGAAAAAGTATCAGGAAAATTAAGTCAAATAAGAATAATTATGATGTGATCCTCACCAGTTTTTGAAAGCCCAAGAAATTATTTTTGTGATGGACTTATATTAAGGGATATATAAAAGCAGTGAGACCATCTTTCACTTTTGCTATTTGTTATAGATACTAGTAGGTATATTGATAACAAATTTGATAAGTTCACCTTCTCTCCACTTGGTTGTAAAGGAGGGGAACCCTAGTACCAGTGTGAGAGTGAGGGAGTCGGTAGGAGAATGACTCCTTTGCCCTTAGACTTGAATTTTTGCCCAGCAGAAATGGCACATGTGAGTAGAAGCACATTCAAGACATTACCTAGAAACTTTTACACGTTTTAAATGTCACAGAAGCTAAAAATAAAGTGCCTTCACTTTTATTTAAACTACATCTTAGTTTTCCATTGTGAAGCATTTTCAACAATCATCCTGGGTCTCATTTTGCAGTTTGAACTAATTAAGTAATCTGCAGAGGTGGTATTTCCCATGCTTGTTTTTACGTGGTCTTACTATAGAACAGGGTGCAGCACTTTCTGGCCTTCCATAAAGGAAAGGGTAGAATGATGTGAGTATTGTATTATTATATTATGTCCATCTCTTGGCAGCATCTTGGGTCTACCCAACTAATGAGGAACTGAGACATACAGCTCTATAAACTCACACTAAAATTGGGCTATAAATATACATTGAGCCAGTGATTAAGGGTAATGGCAGCATTCGGTGGCCAAGAACTAATAAAAGACAACTCTCTCTTGATATTTATCTATTGCATGAAGGTTTGGTGTTTCTAGTTCATATTGGGTAAAAAACTAAGACTGAAGCTTCTCCCAGACCATGACTCATTTTCTCATTTATTCCTTTCCTCAATAAATGTTTCATTGGGTACAACAATGTTTATTGGACTAAGAAATTGGCCTCTGCTGGTGAGGTGAATTCTAAAACAGTTATATAACTTTAGTTTGCATGAGAATGACCTACAAGACTTGTTAAAACTCATCTCATTGAGCCCCACACCCAATTTGTTTTATTTAGAATGCTCCGTGTATGGTCCAAAAACTTTCTTTATAAAACAAATTCCCAGGTGCTGCTGATGCTGTTGGTCTTGGGACAATAGTTTGAAACCACTGCACTAAGCCATAGCCCACATAGAGCTTAAATAAGTATTCCTTTAATTGCAGATGGGTTATGGTTAGACAAGAGACTCTCAATATTTTATGAATTGCATGAATTCATTTTCAAAAGGATAGCAAGGACTATGAAAATTCATGTTAATAATATTTTATTTAGTCTCTGAGACAGAGATATCTAAACTTAAAAGGGATTGCTTAGTGATGATTTATTACACAATAAAAACACACTGATAAGGGTGGAAGATCTCCAAAATCTGTTGTTCAATCTTCTTTTGAACCATTTTAGTTCTCATGGAAGAAGTTTGTGCCAAAAAATAAAAAATAACACAATAACAGTCAAAGGATTGATTTCCGTCTTATGAACCTCCCAGTGGAGACTTTATTTTACGGGAGTCAAGAACCTTGAGAATCTGAACTAAATTTCTCAGGCTATTTATTAAGACATCTATGACAGCTCTAAATAGTGCTGTGAAGGCCAAGCCAAAAGGATAATATTCTTGAAGACTGAGCTCATTCCTAGGGAGTAGCCAATGTAGTGGGGAACTCCCCTGCCAACTGAAATGTTGCATAAAAGCAATGCTCTGGTACCAATCTCAGTCTCACAATTTCATCGAGAAGTTTTAATATGTATAATATTGTGTTCTTCCCAATTTGGTTGTAGTGATTATGTGAATTTTGCATTAATTTATTTATATAATATATCCCTGTGCTGTGTGAGCACTCAAGAAAATATATGAGAAATATGATCATTAGTATAGTTTAAAAACAGTTAATAAAAGCAAGTTGTAAAATCTAGTACAAAAAAATTGTTCCACATGTGCTGTTTGGAATATTCTAGGAGGAGAACCAGGGCTTCCAGATTAGCTAGCAGGTTTTCCCCCTTACATATGAATAATATCACTAAATATTAATTTTTATTGCTATTTCTCATATAAAATATTTATACTATGCAGATTTTCATGTTCAAATATTTCTTTTTAAATTAATTTAATAAAAAAATATATTTTTTCTTTAAAGGTCTGATTGCCTCTTGTAAAATGAAGCAATGGGTAGAGGTCATTTCGCCAGAGGTGAAGAACATAAAAAATAATTGTTGAGAAAAAAAGGAAGCATTTTGTACACAATTTCAATTCCAGTCTGGCCAGAAATTGGTAGTTAATAGAAAAGGCTAAGGAAACAAGGAGCACAACATAATATTGCAGACAGAAGAATAAAAATGTGAAATCACTTTTTGTTTCTAGGGAACATTGTCTTAGAAATTGTCATTCTGGTCATAAAAATTATGAGATTCTCTACTAATTTAATGACAAAAATTGTGATTCCACGAGGAAAAAAAAAAGACAGCTGTTCAACCTTTTGGTAACAAACCTTGCTTACTTTAGGGATAGTTTGGATTCCTAGTTTTTCAGAATATCACTTCAATAATCATTTAATTTAAATTATAATATGAATTCTTAGTAGGACATTATATTATCAGTTCCTGTAGAATAAGGATTATTTATCAATCAGTGGCCATTATTGTGCTTTGTGTTTAACAAATCTTTATGATCCTTTTCTTTTAATAGTTCATAAATGTGATGATTGGGTTTTCAGGTGTCTGTGTGAGATGTGCCTCCCTGAATCTTTGTTGTAATACCAGCACATTACTTGCTTTCTGTTAAAAAAAAATCTTTGTAATATTTTAGCTATATTTAGGGTAGGCAGATCATGGTGAACAGTCCGTGTTTCATTCTCAATTCTGCACTAGTTGACTACCCGATTTGTAGGGCACACTTTCATCATGTACAAAATGAGGGCAAGCGAATAACTACCTCTTACATCCCTTCTACTTCTCTAATCCTATTCTGCATAATCAAATGCTATGCAAATTACTATACCTTGCACAGAAATAGTATACGAATTCAGAAGGAACACATTGCAATATGCTGTTTTTGACATGAAATTGTCTCAATTCTGATTCTTCCTTTCTGTGTTTGATGTTTCTCTTTCCCACTACACCGATCTTCTAGTTCCTCAGGACTTCCAGTCTCAGCCCCAGCTCTCCCTGATTTTTGTTGTACCCAGCTCAGAACTATTAGAGTAACATCTCAACTGCCATTCTTCTTTCAGCCTCCCCCCAGCACCTTAGAGCTGTATTCATTCAGCCATTCCGTTTTGGCCCGGGTGGTGCTGAGTCCGTGGAAGAGGAGTTATTTTGACTTGCATAGTGCTGCTGCAAATGTGTGGCAAAGACTCTCAGATTGGCCCATTATGCCAAACTGAGATCATTTTACAAACTGCTCTCCTTCTCACACCCTCATTACACTGAACTATTTTTCTCCCTTATATCAGGTGACCTAGCTGCCTCACTGACAGAAGAACCCAACATGGATGTGCTCAACTTCCCAATCACTCACTAATAAATCCATCTTTCTTTGTTTTTGTCCTTATTCCAGAGGAAATATTCATCTCATCTCCTAAGGAAAAACAAATATCATCTCCTAGACCATAATTTTATTATTTGAAGTCCATCATGAAACCCAGTGCAGTTTACCTCTGATGTAACTCTCATTCACCCAAGCCTCCCTGACTTTTCACCCATTGTTAGTGTGGACCACAACCTGTCTGCCCTTGACCACTGCTGTGAAGTAGCTTTCCTTGATGAAACCCCATATTCCTTCATGAAAACAGGGAGGTTGTTGGTTCTAAAACACTGATTCTTCATCTTAAATTCATTTACTGTCTCTCCGTGTATATAGAACGAAGTCTTCGGTGGGCAGACTGCATCCTCCATGGTACGGTTTCCCATATCTTGTACTTTTATCCACCCGAGGATTTGCTGTCACACACCCCATGAGGAGTGTTCTTTACCTGGAGTCCCCTCTCATGTCATGTCTTTTTTTTTTTTAATTTGTAGCCTCTTTATTGACAATTGCCAAAACTTGGAAGCAACAAAGGTGTCCTTCAGTAGATGAGTGGATAAACTGTGGTATATGCAGACAATTGACTAGTATTCAATGCTAAAAATAAATGAACTATCAAGCTATGAAAACACAGGGAGGAACGTGAAATGCACATGATTAAGTGAATAATGCTAATTTGAAAAGACTTTATACTTTATGATTCCAACTATATGACACTCTGGAAAAGCCAAAACTATGTTAACAGTTAAAAAAAAATCAGTGGATGCCAGGAGTTAGTGCAGAGAGAGGAATGACTAGATAGAGCACAGAGGAATTTTTAGGGCAGTGAAACTATTCTGTATGATTCTAGAATGTTTTTAAACAACTGTCCAAAACTAGAGAATGTACAAGAGTGAATGAACCTTAATTTAAACTATGGACTGTAGGTGATAATGATGTGTCAATGTAGGTTTATCAATTGTGACAAATGTTATACTCTCTTGGGGGAGCCTGGGGTGGGAGCAGGGGGTATATGGGAAATCACTGTACTTTTTTTTTTTCTGCATAACTACTTATCCTTCTTGCTATATTTACCTTAAGAGCATATCCTACAACATCCCGTCTCCCCGTACCCTCAGGGTCATATATTTCCAACTGCCATCATTCTCAGGGCAAGGATCTGGTCTATTTTATCCTTAAATACCCATCACATGGTCCCCTTGATCCTTGGGCTCACAACCTTCTTGTGGACTGAGTGAATGGAAACATGAATGAGTATTATTTTATATACACCTATTCAAGAATGTTTTCAACTTGCCAACTGTTGGGAGTTTTCAGGACATGGAAGGCAAGGTGCTGCATCAGTTATCACAGATTCAAAATTACATGTTTCATTTTCAAGTGGGCATCTGCCATCAATTTTCTCACATGTAAGAAAAGGATTATCACAATCAATGCTCTAGCTCTTCACATGGGAAGATGTAAGTGAAAGGACAATATAGATGTCAGTTATGTATGACTGGGAGCTTGTTTCATTCTCTTCCATCTTAATCATTTTGCATATTCAATGCCTGATATTAATATTTTTACTTTTTTGTAGCGATAAGATCTTCCTGTGTTGCTGAGGCTGGTCATCAACTCCTGGCCTCAAGTGATCCTCCTGTCTTATGAACCACCATTCTCTAGTAACAGGGAGCTTATTGATTTTAAACTTTTTGTTCTATTTAGTTCATAGAATCTGACCAAGGGTTTTCAAAGCTTTTAAATTTCAAATGTGGTTTCTAAGATAGACTTCACATTCATATAATTATATATGTTTTATTTTTCTCTTTCTTTTTCACATATACATTACTTAAGCACATAATGTTCTTCTTTACCTCCTCACCCAAACATACTCAGGTGAGAAACGATTTCAGGTAACTTACAAGGCCTGTAAGTTCACATTTTAGATAACTTATAGTTTAAATATTTGCACATATTTATTAAAAAATACTTTTAAACAGTCAGCTTAGTTGCTATGAAAAGTAAAACTATATTAATAAATTATTTGAATTTGAGACCCCAAATATAAATGTACAAGATAAGTCCTTTCACACCATTGTATTGTATTTAATGTCTGTGACTAAAAAAGAGATGTTTTTAATCTTGCAAAATTTATCTAGTGAGAAAGGTTAACTTGCAAGCATATAAATAGTATAGCCCAATTTTAGATGTGCCTATACAAAATGTTCAAATATTTGTGAGTCAACTTCCAACTGCTTGGTTTCAGGTGCCTAATATTTTAGAGATTTTTCTTTCCTAAATAAGTTTGGAAATTTCTAGAAGTGCTCCCGTATGTCCATGAATGAATGCTGTCAGCTCTTGCTCAGTTTGTGAGTTTTTCTAGCTGCCAGGTACACTGAACCTGGGCTATAGCTACTCTTTTTTTTTTTTTTTCTTGTCTTGACTTGCCATCATCTGTGGTGTTGAAATGGATGTTTCTCTTAACAGCAGTAGACCTTTGAACTTCATCATGCTTGAACCTTAATTGACAAAGGGAAAAAGTCTTTGAGCAAGGTTGCTCTCATCGCAAAAGGTTAACAGTGATAGTGCTGTCCTATAGACCAGAACTCAATGGTTGTGCAGACACTGAGATGGTCATTGAAGATCTCACATTGAGGGGACACTGAGATGCTACTGAGGGTGATGAAGTGAGACTCTGTCTCTACAAAACAAAACAAAACAAAACAGTCCTTTTTCCAGGAAGGACTGGGGCTCAGCCTTCTTCCCTTTCCAAGAAGGACTTGGGGCTCAACCGTAAGGGTTGTGGCTCAGCACACACCCTCTAGCTCTTAGCCATTTCAGAGTTTGCTTCAGCTACGAGAAACCTCTGTACCAAGATGGTACCCTTCCCAGAGAAGCCGCTGGGGTGAGACGGCTCTCGTGGGCAGTTTCTTCCCTAGAGCTCCCTGCTGGTTTGGTGAAGGCTTCATCAAGTCTGCACTATATCTAACTTGTTCTCATTACCCAATCCTGCTTCCCCATTGTTCCTTTCTTTAGTGAGTGTCAATCCATAATAAACATTTTGCACAAAAAATGTTGCCGAAGAACTCCCCAACCACCTATACCCCTATGATAGAGATTTTGCCATAGGAAGCTTCCACCTTCTCTTTCTATTACAAACCCATCATTGGTTTTATTGCCAGCATCATCTAGGGGTGAATCTCTTTCTATTCTCCCCCCAAAGAAGGATTTTACAAGAATCCTCAGGTGTTCAGCATTATGCTCGACACCTTGATTCCTCATAGAAACTCTTTTCCCACAGGCCCTAGATTATAATCCTTTCTACATGGTCAGGCTGTGGAAAAACAAAAGCCAGCAAAATCAGTTTTCCACAAGCAAATTCTGCTTTCCAACCTAGCTTGCAACTTCATCCATTTAAGAAGAAAAAGCCAAGATCTGTGTAATAACTTGGAAAGATTTAGTTTGTCAGAAAGGAAAATACAGTCAGAATAAAGTAGTAATATCTTAATAAATTATCCTAGTGTTTTAAGCAAGGGAATATCCTTGCTTTAGACACAGCAGTGTAGGAAGAGAGTAGAGAGCGGATTAGGGCCTGGGTGGGTGAAGGCTGGTGGAGACAAAGAGGTCAGATGTGAAGCTGATGTGTTCGCCTAGGTGACAGCTGAGGGAAGCCTGGACTATAGAAGCAGCTATGGAGATAGAGAGGAGGAGGCCAATAGGGGTGATAATTCAGAGTTAGACGTGCCTGATTTTAGAACTTGAAGTGGAGAGGAGAGACAAAGATGACTAAAGATTCTATTTGGATCTAATGGAACAATGATGGTCCATGTACCATTAACAGAAATACAAGCACAGAAAATAGGGCTGTTATGAGGAAAAGAGAATGAGTTTAGTGGGGGGAAAGCGGAATTATAGTTGGCTCCTGGGAAACAACTGGATGGGCAAAGGCTCAAGAGGAGGTTCCGAATTGCCCACTGAGCTGTGCTGCTGTATCACACAGACGTGCTTTCTTTAAGGGACATTCTTTGTGTACTCATGGGGCAATACGGGTGGCAAGGGTCTTTGTGACCAGAAAGCTCCCATATTTGCTACATGAAATCAGTTGACAACCTACTGATTCTATTCTTTTTATAGCCGTAACTTGGACATGGGAAATTTTCAAGAAGTGTCACTAGTTGGTGTTGAGAACATCAAAGCAGATATTACATCTGCAAGCAAGACAAGTAGGGATTAGATTACGAAGGAGATTGAGAACTAAAACTTTTTTTTTTGGCTCTTATAAGAAAAAAGACAAAGGAAAAAAAACAGTAAATGAAAGACTCATTTCCTAACTCATCTTCTTCTCTCAGAAGAAGAGAGAACTGATGAATATTCTATTTCATCATCATTTGGGATCAGATTAAGCTAGGGGAATGGGGTCCTGCAATCCTTTGACATCATTACATTAACAAAAAGAGAAAGCTTTTGACCCCAAGTGAAAAATCTTTTTACTGTCATTTAAATATTAGCAATTAAATCTCTGCTTCCTGGAATCTGAAATAAAAATTCCAAATCTTTTGGAAACATAATTTTCATTCACAACATGTCTTCTTACCAAGACATAAGAGATACTAATATGATCATTCACAATTTTATATCTGTGATACCTAATATTACACAATATTTGACATATAAAGACATTATTTAAATATGATATAAAATACTCTGAAAAATATTTGCAGAAAATTTTAGAGCTAATAATAATCATGGTATTCAAAAAGCTAGTGTTAAGTGAGCAATTCTGTGTTGGTTGATCTGCTATTCCTGCATGATCTTTTATTTTTCATATATAATCTTTGGGGGAGGTGTAATTGTTGCCCCTACTTTACAGAGGAGAAAAATGCGGCCAAGAGATTTTAAGTAAATCTCTCAAAGTCATGTTGCTTGTAAATGTGGAAGATAAAACCTAAAGATAGAACTGTTTGATTTTAATTTTTTTTTCTCTTGACTATATATTATGCTACATTTTCTACATGGCACTTAATCTTAAATTTCAAAATTTCTAAATTAAAAGTACATTTTAAAAAGTGCTGAATAAATTATGAAATAAAAACACTAGTTGTTTGTCATGATTGTTGCTAATCAATGTGTTAAAGGAGATAATATTTTGTGAAATGTTCATACTGAATGGTCTCCAACATGCAGAGTTTTAGTAGAACACAACTTTGTAAAAAATGTAATTGACTGCTAATGTGAGGTAACAAAATTTAGTTCAGTTTAAAAATGTAACAATTACATGGAGAAACACAAAATTGTGGATATAGTGGCAAATTTTTAAGAACCTTTAAAAGCAAATCATGGGGAGCTATCTCTTCTCCCATGATTAAAGCTAGTTTTTTTTTTCTTTTACTATTGTGGATATTGGAAAACATTAAACATAGTAAGCTCTTGAAATATATAATTTTCTAGTTACTAGGCTTCATTTTATAATACTTTTAAATAATTAATAAAAAGCTTGGATACCTTTATTCCAGGTATGTTACCTGAGAAATATTTCAGAAGTTTTTCCATGACTTAGCAAATTGTGGTCTTTTTCTGGGCAGTTCTTATGCCAGTATAATATGAAAACAGGGCCAGAATACTTTGTAACTGGATACTATATTAGTTATAGTATGATCAGACTATAGTTTAAAAAAGGCAAGAAAATTGCTTACGCCCAAGAGTTTGAGATTGCTGTGAGTTATGATGCCAGGGCACTCCAACCACTTTAACCAGGGCAACAAAGTGAAACTCTGTCCCAAACGAAAAAAAAAGAAAGGAAAGAAAAAAGGTAAAAGAGAAAAACACTATGACATGTAAGTCTCAAATACAGAGTTAGTTCCAGGTCAGTTGGCAAAGTGACTGAGTTTGAGTTAGGAAATGTGCTAAACTCCACATAGTTATTCAGGGATCCAGGCTGGTGAAGATTGCCATTTTCATCACGTTGCATTGACATCAGCTGGTAGAAGGGGAAGGAAAGCCTACAGGATTTTGAATGGGAGATTTTTAGAGGCCAGGCATTTAAGATTGCACATCACTTTTACTCACATTCCCTTGGCTAGAACCCAGTTACTGGGAGATGTCTTACTGCAAGGGAAGCTGGATAGTGCGTATGTTCAGAAGAAGATACAATGGGCGGGGGAGTATTATGGTGATCTATGCCACAAACTAATACTGACTTATGCTCTAACATTGTGACTCCCTGTGAACTTGGGCATGTCACCTTTCTGAGCATCAGTTTCCTGTTTTAAAAATAATATATTTACTAATTGATACTTTTATACTTATAAGGATTAAGTGTGTTTTATCTATAGTGTACTTAGCTCAGTATTTGGCAATAGAAACTATTCAGTAAATGGTAAATATTTTCATTTTTCTGGAAGAACTATGTTTGGGGTATTTTGGTGGGATTTGTCAGAACTGATATAATCCAGGATCAGAATCTACTGAACAAAACCTTAAACAAGGGAGAAATTGTAGGATACAATTAGGTGATCATTATTAAATAATAATAATAATAATGGTAACAGCATTCATTATGTACTAACTTGACAAAGATCTTTATGTAACTTAAAAAATTCAATGCTCACAAAAATCTTATAACACAAATGCTATTATAATCCTCATTTTTCAGTAAAGGAAACGGATTTAGAGAGATTAGGTAATTTATGTACCTCCACAATGAAAGAATTGTGGAAGATTAGATTCCAGATCCATCTGACTGCACAGTTCTAAACAACAACAACAAAAAGTCAGCATCAGAATCTAGGGTGAAGGAGATTTATCAAATAAGACTTCAGGATAAAAATGGAAGTGAAAAGAATTCATCAAGAGTGTTTTGAAGGGTTGTCAAATTTCTCCAGACAAGGTCAAGAACATTGAAAAGTCAAGTTCTAAAAGAGTAGGATTTGTCCTAGATGTCTGTCTCACAAGATGTAGGTGGGAGACCAGCATTAGTAATAATAATTTTGTCCCATTAAAATGTTTCTGCAGAACAAAACCAAACATCTCAAGGTATGAATGACAAGTCTGAAAAAAATATGCAAATACAGAGGGTGCCAAAAAAATGTATACACATTCTAAAAAGGGAAAAAAAACTGTATTAAAATTGTAATGGTCAGTATATACTGGTAACAAAATCTGTATACAAATCACATTTGACTTCTGCAATTACAAGAGATGCTCGAGGTATTTGCATGATATAATATATAATAGATAACATTTCCTATAATGCGTGTACACATTTTGGCACCTCCATATTTGTATAGTGTCTGAGATTCAGTGAATTACTCCAGGGTGTTAGAATGCCACCTAGAGATATTGCCAGGTTATGGCTGAGTTCCTTACCACCCCTACTAAATCTGAATAGTGCAAAACCCACTCCCTGTAGCAATGTGGCCCAACTGAAAAGATCTGATGTTTGGCTAGATTGGAAACACCTTAGGGGCAGCTGAGTGCAGAGTAGGGACTTGCTGACAAGGAATTGTTCCCTTTTGTGGGATAGGGAGGGAGCAGAGAGATGCAGTTTTTGGATTACAGGTGTTTCTGGGTCAGTAGCTAGTTACTTTTATTGAAGCTTAAATTACACAGAGGGCAGCCTTTCCTTGAGTAGGAAGCAGACACCATTCAGAGTGCTTTTTTTTGATCCTCCCTAATGAATGGGATCTATCCTGCCCACAGATCTCTAGATACTTGGTATGTGGTGCTCTCTCCCTTAATCTCACACACACACACACGTGCAAGTGCATGCATGAATTTGGATTGTCATGGCATTCAAACACACACACACACAACCATTTACAGTTCTATATGGTTGATCCAAATAGAAGAAGAAAATCAGATTTCCAGAGACATCTGATGCTGGATAAAGGTGGAGTGTGGTTTACCAATACTGGTAGAAGGAGGACAACAACCAAAGGACAACAGGTAACACTGATCCAAATTCGCCTGTGGGAAGGTGGCATGTTTAGATGAAAATATTCAAGTACTGCATATACTCGCAAAATTTATTTCAAGACTAGTAATAATCTTCCCACTTTTTAGTTTCCAAACAGATGCAACATATATCATCACCTCATGTTAATAACAATCTGTGGTTAATTTTTAATAAATAAAAGCTATCTTTTGCTCCATTTTTGAGTCAGGACTTTTCTTGAAATTCACACACATAGACACATAAAGTTGTTTTTGGATTTTAAGAATGTCAATGTAATTGGCTTCTTTTCCATCTATAATTTGGAATTAAATAATGCATAATAACAATAGTGACAACAGCACTGAAACAAATGCCACAAGGAAGGGGCACTTGTCATTTGAAGCACAATAGCTCTGTAGCTAATGGGACCAAACTGTAACTCTCTTGAGCTGTACTTGAGCTAGATATATCCCTGTGGAAAGTAGCAATTACCTTCAATCTCCCTGAGCTGAGGTAATCCTTGCTACATGAGTCCCTCATTGTGAGTGATGAGGCCCACTGTTTGCTGAGTCTAAAACCAAATGATCTTTCACAAGCAAAATTTAAACTTGAAATAGGATTCTCTGGCTCCCCATTCTGAGTCTATTTTTTTCCGTGTACTTTATACATTCCCAAATCAGGTTCAGGCTGGCTACAGATGGTGCTGGTGTGTAATGAGAAGGGCTCTGAAGCTGCTCCAGCTCCCAAGGGAGGATTCGGTAATGGAACTAACTATGTATTGTCCACCTTATATACTAGATTTGATTTTGGACTATTTGCCCAACTGTGTTTGTTTATTTCTCAGCACTGGAGGGCTTCCATTAGCTCTAGGCTGATTGAACATAGACTATAGAGTGAGAAGGAACAGAACGTTTTTTCCCCCTGAATGCTGATGTAATCCCTTTTCTTTTACTGACAACTGAGTAATGTTTGCCATTCGAAACTGTGTTAGAAATGAGCTGATATTTGCAGTCATTAGTGGAAAAGAATTGTTTTGATCCCAGGGAACAAAGTGAGCATTATTTTTTGGATGACAATGTTTCAGAAGTTTATGCTTAAAACTTGTGTATTCAAGACCTTGAAGGGGAAACTACTAACATTTTTAAAGCTGAAAATTACCTTGTTTCACTAAATCAAAAGATTAATATTTAAGACCTCATAAATTTTGCTCACAAAACATAGCCAGCCATTATTTTTCACAATGAAAACCAAAACCTTAACTCAGCAAATTAGTCACCAAAGACCACATGTAAATTGACATTTTAGTTTTTTAACTAATGGAATCATTTGTCATTTTACTGAAGCAGTTCATTATAAAAATAAATTAAGAATAAGCAAATTGTAGTCATAACAATCATGATAAAATTATTAGCAGTCACATTTACTGGCATGAAAGTTTTTGCATGCTTCTCATCAGCAGATGTTATTCAAAATAACTTTGGAAATAAGCATCAATGTTATATGAAGGTTTATATTTTAATTAAAAAGAGCATAATGGAAGTAAGAAAGTTGCTAATTAACAAGAGAAGAAAAATGTTGTCTTTCCCTTTCAAATGTACACAAGTTCA
>CAUYON010100810.1:0-2500 GCA_963573935.1 Arctocebus calabarensis | reverse complement strand
TCTCTAGTGTGCCTCAAAAGGGGTTGGGAAATCAATACCCTCAATCACAGCGGAGAGCATTCTCTGTCAGTCATGGGCTGGAGTGATTAGAATTGAGTCATAAGGCAATGAATAACTGGTCCTGGCTTCCCGCTCCTCTTTCTCACCTCATAGACAGCCTAATGAACTCCCTAGGATGCGGGGACAGGCTTACCACTCACGTAGCACTATTAACATACCATCAGATAACAGAAATCGCCTAGGTTAGAGTCCAAATTAGAGATATTAATTTCAATCTATTGAAAGAGTGATGCCAGGTAAAGTTTCAACCTACCAGGCAAATGTGAAAAAAGTAGCTGTGTGGGTAACAGCACAATCTCTTCTCTCTAATGTTAACAGATTTAAATGCCCTTCTGTTCTTAATAAGATGATCAGAAGCAACATAGTTAAACCCGTTACAAAATGGCTTTATAATATAAAAAAGTGACACTTCTCCCAGATCTCAAATGGGCTGCAAATTTTCCAGAATTCTCCATATTGAAATATTATTAAATGTTTTTTTTGTCCACTCTCAGGAATAATTTCTTCTATCCCACTTAAAATAACCATGTGTTTCTGGGCTTACAATGGCTTCTGGAAAATATGCCCCCACTCTCGACCATGGGTAAAAGCCACACATACTAATATCTGAAATACATTAGATGAGGGGTAAAGAGTGTCGCCTATTCCTCAGAATGAGTCTATGAGCAATACTGGGTGTCGCCACTGATCTCTTGAGCAGGACTGCTGAGGCACTTAACATACAAGTGATTCATGACTATGTGTATGCAAATACTAACATTTCACACAAAACAGATTTGTGTGACAACAGATGTGAGTGTAGGTTCTGGAGAAAAATGGGGCCACGTAGAATAAAAAGCAAGGCAAAGTTACTAACAGCATCTTAAGTTAATTCTGTGCTCTACTAATTCATCAGCTTATGTAGCCTCTCTTATCCTCTTGGCATCTGAGTTTGCAACTGGTGCCCCTGAGATTAGTTTCTGAAGCCCTGACAATAATGAAACTATTTCTCTTTCTGTTATAAGTTGTTGTTATGTATGTGCCTTTGTGGCAGCCTTTGCTATTGATCAGAGCCCTTTTCTGTACTATCATGATGCAGCTTTCATTTCCAAATCCATTGACCTACCAGACTGTGTGCCAGTTCTCTTGTCAGGAATTCTGCAGGAAGAAGGATGGGCCGACCTGTGGGCGGCTCCTTTCAAGTTAAATTTCTTTGATTTCAAGGCATACAACAAGACGAGCTTAACAGGACTTATGGAGTTATTTTTTTAAATGTAGTCTCACAGTTCCATAAACGTATATCATTAAAAGAGAACTGAATAAGTGATTTGGTTCAATCAATTTCCTACAATCACAAAACACCTCCCAGACCACCACAAACTGATTATGGTCTGTCCTACTGTGAGGTAGCCTTAGGGGAAGGGGTCACATACCTCCCTTAGCAGTATTTTCCAGCCTCTTAGTTGGGAAGTTTTTACATGGAAAAATAATTGTCCTCTTGTTTCATTTCTTGCAAACATAAGACAATATGGTAAAGTATAAGTAACAAAAGAACAGCAGGAAGGAGAACCAAAGTTCTATCTTCTTATTTCTCTACTTTTTGCGAGATGATGAGTAAGTAATTTCCTCTCTCCACATATTTATCTAAAGTAGGATTCTTGCTGCTTGGCCTACCTTGATATAATTAAAGAGGAACAGAAATATATATATATATACACACACATATCTATAAAATTGTGTATATATACAATTTATAAATTCTAAGGAATAATGTACATTTAAACAATTATTATAAAGAAAATAAAATAGATTACATACGTCAGTGTCATCACACTATTAAAATTCTCACTGGGCAATTATTATATGGGAAGTACTTTCATGTATATTATTTCATTTAATTCTCACAGCAGCCCTATAAGATTGGCTCCATCATCTTCCTTTTACCTATGAGGACACTGAGACTTGAAAAAACTGGCCAATTGAAGGTTACACAGCAAGTGTTAATGTTGAAATTCAGAGCCCAGAAGAATGATTTCACAGCCCAGAGTCTTAACCCTTCTGATAATCTATGAACTCTGCTGCAGATATGCAAGAGACAGTGCAGGATCATAGGAAAAACAGAGGCTTACAAGTCTGACAGATATGCCCTCAAACTTGCCTTTCTGCCACTATCACTGGTGACACTGAACTGGTCACTAAAACTTTCTCATCTTTAAAATGGGATTAATGCTAACCATTTCAGAGATGGGTATTATAAAATTATAGGGAAATTTGATAAAAAAAATATTTAAACACACTGAGCACTTAATTCTGTAATTGCTTCACTTATTTTTTTTTAATAATTTTATTGAATCATAATTATGTACATTGGTGCAATCACAGGGCACGATTCATATACATTCAGAAATATTTTGATCATACTGTTACAGATATCCTTCATGGCATTTCCTTGATCACTATA
>CAUYON010100806.1:0-40178 GCA_963573935.1 Arctocebus calabarensis | reverse complement strand
TGTCAGCAAGTCCCAAGTGCCAGGCATTCTGTGCAGCCCACTGTGCACAAGACATAGCTGACTGTTTACAGCAGCTCTGCAGATGGCATGAGCCCACCTTGAAGGTGCACGTGTGGCCAGGCAGCCAGGAGGTGGCAGGATCACAGAGCTGTGGCTCCTCATCCTCCATACGGCCCCGGAGCAGACCGTATCCCAAGGCACCATCCATCCCATCTCAGCCCACCCCAGTTCCCTTCCATAGGCAGCTGAGCTCTCAGGTCAGTGAGTATCCGTGATGTGCTCCAGACTTGTCCATAAACGTGGGGCTGCCTGGCACAATCCCCACGGCATCGGTGTGGAGACAGAGTTCAGAACAACACAGACTGTGTATCTGCTTCCAGTCCCACTTTGCCCCTTACTAGACTTGAAGTTTGAATTGTGTCTATGATTACTGTTAAAAGAGAGCAAGCTGTCTAACAGGGAAGTGTTTCTGACGGGCATCGTTTTGCTTTATAGGCCCACGCAGCCCCTGTGCCAGGATCTGTGGCCGCATTAGAGTCCAGCATTTTAATATTCTGAACGTCCTTGGAAAGGCAGGAGTATTACCTTCCATCACTAATATTATTATCCCCATATGTTCCCTTTTGAGTTTTTTATTATCATACTTGACAAAATAGTTACCGCTATTTTTCTACTATTTCATTTGGGGAATGTTCACCCCTGAAATGACTCCATTAGGGAGGACAGAGAAGCATGGAAAGAGCTCATTGATTGGTGCCGCGAAGAATCCCCTGCAGTGACAAAACCAGGTAATGTCTCCATCTGTAACTCTCAGCCCACATTTCTTTATCAGCGTCAAGCTTTCTAAGCAATCTCAGACCTTGATTTTCAACTCCTTTTGCCTTAATTTAAAGTTTCCTGAGTTGTATGCTCTCAGAGTGAGTGTTATTGGAGCATCAGTCAGTGGTGGTGACTGGGACACGAAGGGGACAGAATATGGCAGGAAAGGTGGGAGTGGGAGAGGAAGACGCCCCACCATGGAGACCCCGATGCCATGTGATGAGGAAGACCCACTGCCATGGAGACCCCGACACCATGCAATTGGGCACTTTCCAGCAGGTGTAATGGGGTGGGACCAGGAGGAAACTGCAGTGTTGGCAAGGCTGAATGATGATGCCACAGGCCGAGATTTGTCACCTCCTGATCACCTAGTTCAGGTGGCCAGACTTCACCACCTGTCAGTAAACCTGCCACATCCATTCATAAAATACCTAAAACACAGCTTCCAGAGTGGACTCGGTTTTCCCTTCAGAAAGGCATTCTAGTTAAATCAGTTTATTTCATGGATTGAAATTTTGAGTGAAAAGAATCTGATAAAACACTAAATTCAATCCCAGCACTTTGGGAGGCCGAGGTGGGTGGATTGCCTAAGCTCCCAGGTTCGAGACCAGCCTGAGCCAGAGCAAGACCTCACCTCTAAAACTAGCTGGATGTTGTGGTAGATGCCAGTAGTCCCAGCTACTTGGGAGGTTGAGGCAAGAGAATTGCCTGATCCCGAGAGTTAGAGGTTGCTGTGAGCTATGACACCACTGCACTCTACAGAGGGTGACACAGTGAGACTCTGTCTAACCAAAGGAAAAAAAAAGGCTAGAGTGGAAGGAGCAAGTAGATTCGTTGGGGACTCATATAGAACGTGAGATTCGTTTATGAACTTAGAACCGCAAACTGTCTTAAAAGCAGTCTTTTGGTGCTTCGGTCCCATCTTCCTCACCCTGTTAGCTGTGCTTTGATATGCACCTGACCTAGGGCAGGGCTGAGCACGTGGGCAACATTGCCGAACATTGTCAAATGTCAGCTGCATCTGTCCCCGGCCCAGCCTTGCCGAGCTGCAGGCAGATGACACGGAGGAGGTGCAGGCTGAGCCGCGCCTCTCAGCGAGGCCGAGGGACAGCTGCGGATTCCACCGGGGGCAGAACTTGCACCTAGACATGTGAGGCTCTGAAAATTTTATTTTTCCGTTGCATTACACATCTGAAGAGACACAAACACATACCCCACTGTGAAATACTGCCTACGATTATGAAAATGCAGGCGATTCCCTGTGCCGCATGCCAGGCTGCTCACTCTTCATTAAGCCCCAGTCAGAGCCGGGGAGGAGGAGCCGTCTACTCTCTGGTTCAGCAGCGCGCAGGAGTCCCTAACTCTCCACGTGGGGAGGAGACACGGGCACCACTGAGGAGCCATTCCACACGCGCCTCCTCCCCGCTGCCTCACGGACATGTCTGAGTTTGTGCATTTTTCATGGTCTTCATCTGAATCCAGAGAGTAAGAGCTGTGTCAGGACTCGGGGCCCAGGACACAAGTCCATTACCCTTCCCAGCAGGTGCCACTTGCGTGTTGCTGCTCCACGTCTGTCCAGATGGAATGGCTTTCCGGGACACCCGGCTGCGCTTGGCTGCACAGTTGTCCCTGAGCAAGGAGCACGGAGCCCGGAGCGGCCTTGGACTCTCTCCAGGGCTCCCCTAGACCCAGGGTTGGAAGCACTGTCCTGTCCAGAGCCCCGGGGGCAGCTCTGGGGGCCCTCGGGATACTTCAGGCCCCCCAAACTGATGCCAATTGTAGTTTCAGGCAGTACAATTTTCCGGAGACAAAACCCCATGTCCTACCCAATCTTGGCAGTGTGGTCTGCCAACCGACTGTCTCCCAAGGGGGCACGTGCTGCAGAGGGGCCTGACAGCCGCCGATACCGTGGCCTCCTGCCACACCCCTGTTTCTGCTCCCCCGGAGAGCCTCCACCTGCCCCTCTGACCTCGCGGTGACCAGGGCACTGGGCTGCACTGGGGCAGTGGCTCAAAGAAAGGGATCTGGTTCACAGGTGACTTCAATTAACTTTTCCATGTAGACATGCTATCAGTTGAATTATGGTTGTATTTATTTTTTAGTAAAGTCAGTGTGATACTTTGCTTTTTCTTTTCCCAACTTAATTTCATTAATTTGAAAGGTTTTGCTCAGTGCTATTGAAGGATAATTGACAAGGAGATTTGTGTAAGTGTAAGGTGCACAGCCTGGTTATTGGACAGATATGTACACAGAAATTGTGACATGGGTGACCCAGGCATCAGGCAGAGCCTCAGAGCCTCACCTCTTCACTGTCGGTGGGTGGTGAGAACATCTCAGATCTACTCCCAGTAGTTTTCAATTACATGGGGTGTGCCAAACGTCCTCCCTAAAGTCACCATGCACGGACAGAATGAAAATTGTAGCTAAACATATCTTTATTTACATAATATTAATCACAAAATTTTACAGAGTATTAACAAAACACTCCCTGTCAGTCACCTCTTTGTCAAACTTAATAATGAATATTTTGTAAAGAAAGGTAACTCAGCTACAACTCTCCATCTTGCCAATGTGTGGTGACTATTGGAACACCGTGTACAATGCAGGTGTTCTTGGCTGTGGTCACTGAGACAGTCGCTGCGTCTCCAGAACACACGGGTCTCATCGCAGAGAGTTTTAACCCTTCCACACGTCCTCACCGCCCTACACCAACCTCTGTAAGTGCCCTCACACCCGCTGTGTCTCTCTGAGCGGATGCCAGCCTCTGGAACTACCATGACACCCTCTGTGTCTCTGAGAGTGGACGCCAGCCTCCGTAAGTGCCCTCACACCCTCTCCGTCTCTCTGAGTGGAGGTTTGTAGATTCGACCTGTGAGTAAGTTCATGGTGTATCTGTCTTTTCCTGCCTGGCCTACTTAGCATGGTGCCTCGGGGTCCGCCACGCTCTTCCTTGTTAGGGTTGAGCAGTGTCCCATCTCCATTTCCTGCCGAGGGACATGGACCTTGTTTCTGTGTCCTGGTTATCACGGGTGCGTCTGCTGGGTACGTGAGGGAGCAGATGTCACTTTCAGCCATTGATCTCACTGTCTTCAGCTGTGTCCCGGGAAGTGGGTGCTGCTGGTGCTTTTGTTTTTATTTTCCAAGACTCTTTCATCCAGTTTTCTGTGACAGCTCCGCCAATGGAACCGCCTGTGCCCAAGGTTCCTTTCTCCACGTGTGTCTTCACTCACGCTTACTCTTTCAACTTAAATTTTATTATTTTGACTGTGAAAGCCACTTGCCTGTGTAAAAGTCAAAACCACATGCAAAAGGACTGCCTGGAGATCGCAGGCTCGCCCTTGAGTCTCCCCCTTTCCCATCTCCCTTGAGTGCCCTTTCCTTTCCCTCCCGCTTCTCACAAAAGAGCGAGCAAGCAGCACAGAGATGCATTGATACTTCTAGCCTTTTGTGAACTAATTTTTTCTGTGACTTGCCTTTCTGTTTACATATCTGTAAATCACCTTTTGTGAACCCAGACACCTTCCATGTTCCTCTGTGCACCTGCCTGGTCCCCGCAGCAGGGGCTGTGTCTCTGTGCACTGACAGGTGTGTTCTTCTGCCTCAAGGCATCAGGTGTGAAGCTGTGGGGGGCGATGGGAAGTGCAGGCCTGCTCTCCACCGACAGTCTGCCCAGAAGCAGTAAACCTGAGTCTAATTACGAGGAAACACAACGCAAATCAGTTTGTGAAAACTTCAAGATAATTTTCCAGAACTTTTAAAAAATGTCAAGACCAGGAAAGACAAAAGAATAAATAACAGGTAACAGGGAGCAGGGGAAAGATTCAAGAAAGCAGATTCCGTGCCTGCTCCTTGGGTGGGTCCCAGAATGAACCAAAACACAGAATAAAAGGAAACATTCTAAATGATGTTTTTAAGGACAACTTGAATATGAACTTGAATATTCTAAATGATGTTTTTAAGGACAACTTGAATATCAATAATAACTTTAAATAATGTTATTAAAAAATGTTAAAATCTGAGGTGTGATAATGGTATTAGTGAATCACTATTATCTTTGAAGAAGCATTTACAGGTAAAAGGTCATGATGTCTACCACTCACTGTCAATTAGTTCTGATAAAAAATGAGTGTGTGTGTGTGTGTGTGAGAGAGAGAGAGAGAGAGAGAGATAGAGAGAACCAAGGGGCGAGACTAGCCTGTATCAGCAACCAACTGGTGCACATAGGCAGAAAGTACATGGCTATGCATTGTACTATTTCTTTTTTCTTTCTTCTGTTTTTGTTTTTCTTTTTTCTTTTCTTTTCTTTCTTTCTTTTTTTTCTTTTTTTTACAATTTTCTCATAGGTTTCACTTTTTCTTGAAATTAAAAGTTTGGGAAAAACATTTTTTACTAAAATAAAAAAAAATTCCAAAAGTGATTTTGCTTTTAGTTGAGTCCTGATTTTGTAATACACAAAGACATTCCCCTTGTAGGTTTATGGTCTAAAGATGTAGATTCCTGCTTTAATTGTTCATTTAAGCAGATTTCATCAAGTGCAACACATTCAGAAGTAAAGTCTGAGGATCCAGACTCCTTAGAATTTATCCCCGGCCCCCACTGTGGTGACTCTTTGCATCCGACTGCAGGTGTGGGTAGACAGCGGCGCCGAGGGGCTTCTGTGAGTTCACGTGTGGTCGCGTACACCTGGGGAGAGTCTTGGGGTTCAGAACGAGTCAAGGTCTTTTCCTTCAACGTTGGAAGACGAGGGTCCTGTGTGCCCCTTGGGATCTCAGAGACTGTGCCGTAGGGTCTGACCTGGGCAAGCTGGGCGTTTGTGAGGTCCTTCCCTGCCCCTGGCATCTTGGGGCAGCGGGAGCCCCTTAAACATGCCAGTGTCCCAGGGAGGACCATGCGGTGACAGTCCCAGAGAGGACACATTCACTCGGTAGAATTTGAACAAATCTCCCAAGAGCTTCCCGGAGGCCTGCCTGGACTGATTGGGGCCGGGGCGGATCCCGAGCTGGGATTCCTGGTACTGGCCACGGTTAGACCCGTCAGTCTGTATTCTGAGGACACTGAGCCGCTGTGAACTCAGGGCCCGGAGTGCCGGGTTTACAGACAGGCCAACCGCTGGCAGCATGGAGACCCGGCATGAGCAGCGGTGCTCAGGGGAGTCTCAGGGCTCTGGGGGGATGACAGAGCAGGGTGTGGGCTGGGCGGGTGGCCCGGAGACCTCCTGGCCCTTTGGGACACAGCCCTGGAGGCTTTGGGTGGAAGGGGCAGGAGGGGTGCTGCCCGCCAGCTCTGTCCTGTCTCAGCACCAGTGTCTTGATGTGCAGGGCAGCTCCGTTTCCCAAGGAGAGCCACGTCTCCTAAGCTCTAGTCTGGTGCCTTTTCTGGGGGTGGATGTGATGGAACAATAGTTATTAAGTTCCGTATTTCCTTAATCCTAAGGTGTGGACAGCTGTAATATGCATCCTTAACTTAAAAACAGTTTTTCTGGATTACATCTCATGCTTTGGCACTTAATGCTGATGGCACTTCCTAGCTGCACTCTAACTTCAGAAATGATTTTTTTTTTGGCCTGGGCCGGGTTTGAACCCGCTACCTCTGGTATATGGGGCAAGCACCCTACTCCTTGAGCCACAGGCGTTGCCCCTTCAGAAATAATTTTTTAAAGTCCTTGAGGACCCCAGGAAATACTGTACACTTGGGAAACACCAGGTTAAACTGAGATAAGTGTGTCTCTGTTCCCCAAGACTTCTCAGGGACTGGAAATGGTTGTGGAGGGGATGGAGGTGCAGCTCACCACAAGTTCAGCAGCAAAGCCTGGCATCTTCCACCTCCCGTTGGTGCCTGACTCTGAAAACATAAGCTTAATCCAGCAGTCTCAGCCAGGCTCGGAGGGGCCGCACGTCTGTCCTTTGAGCATCCCATCCCTGTGCCCCCAGAACTCCTTCATCCCTGGAAACTGTTAATCTGTTCTTTGTTTTTAGAATTTTGCCCTTTCTAGGCTCTTATATAAACACAATCACACGGCATACCACCTTTCAGGACTGGCTTTTTCACCTGTCATAAACCCCTTGAGATTCATCCTGGTTGTTGCACCAATAGTTCATCCCTTTCCATGGCTGGCTGCGCCCTGTCACGGATGGACATCGTGCCCTTCACAGCAAGGTGCCATCAGCTTCGTCTTCAGCATCTTCTCTAAAACTTTCACGTCATCACCAAGGTGTGTTACTCACTTTCACAGTCCCTGAAAAAGAATTCCAAAGAAAGGATTCCCAGCCTGTTTTGAGTGATTGCAGGGTCACTGGGATGGGTCTACGGCAGTGCCAGGGATGTCACTTGTGTGACTCTGCACAAGGATTCTGTTGAGGGAAACCTGACCTGTGACAGGTACAGTTGGGCTGGGGAGGGGACAGGGGCTCCCAGGGCAGGTGTCTGCTTTGTTATTCCCACGGCAGAGGAGGCTGCGGTGCTGCCCCCAGTGGAGAGTGTGGGAAGTGTCTTTCCCAGGGGCTGCACACAGGGAGGTCAGGGATGGCGGTGGGTTCCCCCCAGAGAGACACAGCCAGCGTGAGTTTCCTCAGGCGTGAGAAAGTCCCCCCTCATGTTGTCTCATTTCCTTGACGATATGACCTTCCATTCTTTGAGAATAAATTGGTTAATTTTGCAGAGTGCTTGGAAAGTGCAGAGCGCTGTGAAATTATCATGATGTGAAGAGGCCCCACGTGGACACTGGCAGAGGGGCCGCGGCTTGCAGTTTGCATAGTAAATTTCATGATTGCTTCTGGAAATTATGCCTTCTTATTTATATGTCTTGTCAATGAAATAAATTGAATGGAATCACCAGATGGCCCTAAATATTGTCTTTATTACCTAGAACAGTCTGCAGGGAGCTTTGGTCACAGTGCTGGAAGCCTCCGACCATCAGTTGTGGGAGGGAGGCCTTTCTGATGGTCGCCCGGCCGTCCGTTTATTTGCTCAGTGAGGTGAGGGGAGACCATCTCATTTAGGCTTATTAAAGGGTCCAAAAGTGTGACACTCTTCAAAAGGGTCACTGTAAATACGCCACACACTATATTTCACAGAGTTTATGGGAAAGGAAATTGGAATCTCCTAAAAATAGAATTGAATCTTGTCCAAACAATATCGGATATACCAAATGAGGATTTTGTTATTACATATAATGGGGTGATATTCTGAGCACATTTTTATAAATCTTTAGTTTGTTTTCATAAATTTTGGACTTTCCTACAATTTGGAGGTTTCTTAAGAGTTATCGGCCCATGCAACGGTGTTCTTACAAATTGGAATGAAAGGCACATTTGTGGCAGGAGGGCACCTCCCCCAACCTTCCTCCTAGGACTAGGGGACTCCCTGAGGTCACCGGTGTGGCTCCTGTGGTCTCAGGGAATGGGGACTCCCAGAACCAAGGCAAGAGTCACCCTGGGTCTGGACACTCCGTGGGCGCTGGCCACCTTTTCCCCTTAGATTAGGCATTGGTGCAAATGTGGGTACAGGATCATGTTTTGGTTGGGGTCAAGAGAGATGTTCAGCTGATATAATGTTCCTGGGAGTCAAAAGGGAGCCCACCTCGAGTCTCATCAGCAGGCCCCTCACAGCCACTTGTTCCCACCTGCAGTGCAGACCCTGCTCTACAGTCTCCACTGCCATCTTGAGAGCAAGAGGCTCAGTGACCACCACAGAGGGGAGGTCAAGAGATTTGCAGAAGGGCAGCCCCAGCCAGGCCACCCTCCTGCGGAAGGAGGCAAAGCCTTACGTGCTGCAAACTATCTTTGCAGGAGTGTCTGTTACCCAAGGCTAAGAGCATCATTCTGGGGTCACTCTCCTATGTGGACGCATTAGAGAAGGAAGGAAACGGTTGGCACTGCCAACCATTAGGCAGTGAAAAAGTATGAACCGCACTGCAGATCCAACAAGAAGGAATCTCTTCTGTGCCCACACATCTGCCTGCACAATTGGGCATGGATGGGTGCGTGGAGGAGGGAGGAATCGTGCACGTACATTTTCAAGGAAATGCATAAATTCTGAGCTTCAGCCCCAAAGTGACTGAGATTGGCTCCTTACCTGGTGGCAGCAATCTGCTTTCTGCTTAACGGAGGTCTTAGCAATTCACAGGGGAACCCTGAATTTCTTGGTTTATAAAGATCTTACTCTGAGCTGTGGTTTTCAAACAGGAATAGCACCTCAGTTCTCTGCATAGGGGATACGTTTTCTCAAGGATCCCTACTGACGGTGTCAAAGATTTTAATTTTTGTTCTTCAAAGATGCATACAAATAAAACTATTATAGTATAACGCCTTTCCACTGGGCTTTATGCACATAAAATTTGAAAATTAGATGCATGTATCTTTATCATAAATAATACTTAAATTAGTAACATGGATGTTGTTTGGTTGAAACCAAACTGCTGTTCACACTGAATATTATTCTGAATTCCAGGGCTCTATTTCATCCATGTTGAACACACGATGTGTCGTATGATGACGAGACTGCCGATGGCTGTCTTCCTTAGGGGGCTAGAAACATCCCTGAATTTAACTATGGTGCCAAATGTCCGTTTGGTAGAAAAGAATCAATCACTTACTAATCAGTTCACCTCTGTCCTCTGCTTAGTCTCTGGCCACAGTCAAGGCCAATATATCCAGAACAAATCTGACAGAAGACAAGTTCAAACATGTTTTTACCTATAATTGAAAACATAATGAAGCCTTTTTTTTTGGATAGAGTTTTACTCTGCTGCCCTGGGTAGAGTGTTGTGGCATCAAGGCTCACAGCAACCTCAAACTCTTGGGCTCAAGCGATCCCTTTGCCTCAGTCTCCCAAGTACCTGGGACTACAGGCATATGCCACTGTGCCCGGCTAGATTATCAATTTCTAGCAGAGACAGCTCTTGCTCAGGCTGGTCTCAAACTTGTGAGCTCAAGTAATCCTCTCGCCTCAGCCTCCCAGAATTCTGGGATTATAGGAATGAGCCACCTGTGCCTGGCTCTTGGATGAAGATTTGAAAGCATTTGGCTATGGAGAAGACATGGATTTAGGTGAGGGTGGGTGGACCCCTCTGCTGGGAAGAAAATGCCTGTCAAGGAGCAATAAGACTTACTCTGGGGCTTTTAGTCACGGAATCTGGAGACCAGTTTCTCTGGTTGCAGAAGCGACTTTGAATTGGTTCAGTTTTCATCGTGGGGCATAACCTGATTACGTTCATAGGAAGTAACTTAGGACTATCACATTATAAGCCGGCCGTAGCTGTACAGTTCCTTCACTGACCCACTTCCTGAGCATGCCCACTGCAGGGGGCTTTTATTGTCACAAAGTCATATGACTAAGATGATCAAAACACTTGAAAATAGTGATCGTTTGTCAATGAACCTCAAAAAGGTGCAGCTGTATTTCATTTCCCATTAAACAATTTACTGTCTCCAAAACATTAAATCAAAGTTTCAATAAAATATTAGTATTCAAATTTTTAAAAAGTAAGTGAAAGGATGTACAGAATAAATTACCACTTCCACTCCCACAGTTTAGTCACCACATCCTTCGGGTCTTGCGTCTTCTCCAGAGAAACGCTTTCGGAGGTGCGTTGTCACGGACAAAGGCTTCGGCATTCTCCACCTTTGTCTTTTCCAATTTTCAGCTACTAATGTGACTTTATCCCCTTCTTCATGTTGATATAGAGACCACAGATCTTTAAAGTTCTTGTGTAATTTTTTTCAGTATTTATTTATTTCAGAATATTATGGGGGTACAAACGTTTTGGTTACATGGACCGCGTCTGTCCTGTTTCAGTCCTCGTCACCCAAACAGTGTGCACTGTACCCATTAAGTATGACTTCTCCCTCTGCCTCTCCGCCCTCCCCTCCCCTCCCCTCCCCCTCCCCTCCTTTCCCCCTCCCCCCTTGCTTGCACATGAGCACATGCCAGTTAGTTCCAATTTAATAGTGAGTACATGTGGTGTTTGCTTTTCCATTCTTGTGATACTTCACTTAGGAGAATGGTCTCTGGTTCTACTTAATCAGCGGTTCTCAACCTGTGGGTTATGATCCCTTTGTAACAATGAAAATGCCTCCTGCATATCAGATATTTACATTATGATTCATAACAGTAGCAAAATTACAGTTATGAAGTAGCAACGAAAATAATGTTATGGTTGGGGGTCACCACAACATGAGGAACTGTATTAAAAGGTCACGGCATTAGGAGGCGTTAGGAAGGTTGAGAACCACTGACCTAGATTGTTGCAAATGGTATTGATCATTGTTTTTATGTCTGAGCCTTGCTCCGTGGTGTACATACACCACATTTTATAATGCACCCATAACCAACCCATGAGCACTTGGGTTGGTTCCACGTCTTTGTGACTGTGAACAGTGCTGCAGTAAACATTCAAGGGCAGGTGCTTTTAGATCAAATGACCTTTTTCCTTTACCCAGAAGAGGGATTGCTGGGTTGAAAGGCAGGTCTACTTTTAGTTCTTTGAGGAATCTCCATACAATTTCCTATAGTGCTGCAGGCCCACCAATAGTGTTTAGAGTTCCTTTCTCTCTGCATCCATGCCAGCATCTGTTGTTTGGGGACTTTTTGATAAGGCTCTTTCACTGGGGTTAGGTGATATCTCGCTGAGGTTCTGATTTGCATTATTAGAGGTGATGATTAGAGACGCTGAGCACTTTTTCACCTGACTGTTGACCGTCACTCTGTCTGTGGTAACAAGAGCTCACATCTCTGAGCCTTCTGGACGTTCTCAGAAGATTCCAGTAGGAGAACCTGATGCCTGTCTGGGATGTAGGAACAGATTCCACCTGGGGCTTGGGAATTCAATGATTTTCAAAGAAGTTTGGAAATTTCTTCCATCTATGCTGTTCCAGATACTTGCATTTTCAATGTAGCAAATAGCGTCATGATAAGGTCGCCCAGGGCCACAGCCTACAGCCTTGTTGCTACTTCGCTGGCTCGCTGCCTGCGTGCACCTACCGGGTGGCAGCACCGTGCAGCACCGAGGAGTCCCGGCAGGGCAGGACAGAGTCCACCTCCAGCGCTGTGTTCAGACAGACCTGGGCTGTGGGAGGGACACCTGCAAACAGTTGTTCAGCCAGTCTGTGAAGGTGGAGTGACGTGGCCTGGGGAGAAACACACCCTGCAGGGGGTAGTGACTTAGATGTAATCCCACAGGAGAAGCAGCGTTGGCCAAGGAGATTCTGGAGCAAGGATGCTGATCTGAGGCCGGGCAGGCCTTGTAGCCAGGCTGGCATTGGGGACTGAAGGGCATTCACCATGTGCCCCCAGGCCTGCTACCTGAGCCTTAGAAGGAACTTGGGGGTCAGGCGTCTGAGAAGTGCAGGGGAGGAGGCCGAGGCCAGGAGAGAGGGAGGGGCTGGCGCAGGGCATCAGGGTTTCTTTCTTGGGACTGTTCCTGGCCAGGTTTTGGCTCTGTCCTCTCTCCAGGGGTAGCTCGCTTTCATTCCAGGGACAGGGTCTCTGCTGCTCTTGCTGTGGTCCCTGGGGACTGAGCCTGTCTGCATAGCACTTCCTGTAGAAGCGTCTGAGCTCTGAGAGGCTCGGAAGCCACGGAGGTGAGCAGAGGCCCAGAGAGCCAGCCCCCAGAGAGCCACATGAAACGGGGTGGGCTGGTACCCAGGCCAGATGCTCTCCCTGTGAGCAGGGCACCACACAGACGTCCTCACATGCATGGCATCCTCCTACCTACCAAGAGAAGTCCTTCTGTGTCTTATTTAGCGAAGGAGCCCCTTACCCAGACAGACTGCAAGGACCCTTTGCCGAGTGCAGAGGCTGGGACAGCAAGCCTGGGGCTGGCCTGAGCCCCCCAGATGGACCCTTCAGTGAGCCCATCTGTCCTCACTCACACCACCCATCCCCAACATGGGGCAGCGGGGGCCAGTGACGGGACCTTCCCACCCCTAGAGGACCCCTGACCAGCCTAGGTCCACTGGGGCAACTTCACCTCATTAAGCTGTGGTGATGGGTTCAGGAAGGTGGTGTCAGCGTGAATCCATGAGGTGAGCAGAAGGCCCCCGTGTGCAGTGGGTGACACTTAGCCCTGGAGTTGCTGGTGGCCATAGCACTACCCTGGGAGGACAGCCTTGGCAGACACAGCACACGGTGGCTCCTTGCCTTTCTTCAGCAGGGCCAGGGGCTCCGCCTGGGTTCTCCCCCGCCCCCGCCTCCCCCTCAAACTCTCCTCCTATCTCTGCGGCACCTCCTCCGTGCAGTCCATCCTGAACACCTCCTGCTCCAAGCTTCTTCTCCCGGCCCTCTTGCTTCCTGCTGCTTTTCCATGATTTTGTTGAACATGCTGATTTATTTTATGTTATGTGGCCTTTCCCTAAACCCAGAATGTAAGTCCCAAACCGCAGGGTCAGAGGTCTTTGTCTGGTCTGTTCCCTGACAGACCCTGAGTGCCTGCAGCAATGTCTTATCAGAGGAGCAAACCCTGAGTGTATTTCAGGAGGTGCTCCCCAGGTCTGCCCTGCACGCAGAGGGGGACAGGTGCCCCGAGTCTGCCCCGACAGGCTGCCACGTCGCCAGGTGACAGTCGACGGCAGAATCACAGGGACTGTTTGGCTTCCCCTTTGCTCAGGTTTTCTCCCAACTTTAATATTTTAAATTATAAAACCACTAGGCTTGCTGTTTTCCAGCAGAGAAGGGTTCAGGGGAGGGAAAATGGGGAAGGTGTCCTGGGAGCGAGTGGGGAGACGAGGCTGCGTCACACTGTGGCTCCCCGGCTGTCTGGGGCCCCCTCTGTCACTGTCGCTCTGTGCTGTTAGAAGTTTAGCCTTTTGTTAAATTATTTAGAGCTTTTGGGGGCTGCCAATCAAGACAGGATTAAAGCTGGAGATTTCTTTCTTGGTCCTGTCGGTCTGCAGCTACATATTTTCAATAACAAAATATCTTCGGGAAGCACAAATTCAATAGAAAAAATTAGCATTTGTTACAGATTAATCCTGCTGAGAGGGGTTCACTCTGCATCACAGCGAGAGCAATGCTTGTGCTGTGGTCACCATGAAAGCCAAAGCCCAATGAAACGTGATCGAGATGCACTCATTTCTTCCTCCTTGACTGTTCCTTTTTCCTTATTCTAATTCGAAGGCTGAAAGTGCTTTCTATTCAGCTGAGGAATAGATAATTGATTTAATGTTAGAATTATTAGGAAAGTCACATTATTATAAATAACTTGCAATAACCTTGGCAAAGTGGTTACGTGTCCTTGTCTTAGCTTAAAATTTGCCTTATGAACCGATTATTTTCAGCAGAAAGAACTAAATCCAACTCAACATTATTGATAGTCTTCAAAAATAGAAACTGTGCACGCCACTGGCCTGCTTGGGATCCTCGTGGAGGCATTCGTGGTGGGTTATGTACAATCTTATGCAAAGTACTTCTAAGTAGAATTTTTTACCTTTCCATATATTATCATAGTGTTCTGTTTTGATGCTTTACTTCACATTCTCACTTGTTTTGAACAGAGAAATTGCAACTTGGTCAATACCTAATTTTATTTCTTTGGTTTAATATGCGGGGTGAATATGATTGATTAGGTTCCATTGTTTATGCATAAATACAAATGATGCGAAGTATCCATCTTTTTATGGCTGCATAGTATTCCATGATCCACACACACTGCAGTCTATTAATCCACTCGTGCTGGGTTGACAGGCACCTGTGTTGTTTGAGGAGAGGTCTTCTCTGAGGTTTCCAGTCTCTCAGCCCTGCCCTTGATCAGGAACAGATGGAATCTCAAGTCCTCAGCTCCCAGAGGCCTGCTGAGGTGGACAGCAGGCCTGCAAGGCGCCCAGGAAGGAGGAGTGAAGGAGATGCTCACTCCCTGGGCCATGCAGGGCTGGTCCCCAAGACAGGCCATGTCCTGAGCCCCTCGCCTGCCTGGACCTTGCCCTGTGTGGCACCTGCTGGAGCCACTCAGCTGGGCTGGGAAGCCTCTCCAGACGCATCTTCCCGCTCAGCATTCCCTGCCCTCATATTGAGAGGCACGTCCTCAGGACAGTCGACCCCATGGGAACTGGAACAATTATCTGCCAGCTTTGTCTCCCCTTCCCCCCGCCCCCCGTGCACCTCTGAAGACCTGGCTGGCTGCCCGGTTATTGAACACACACATTGCTGCAGGGTGGGAGGTTGTGCAAAGTAGAGGCTGGAAACGGTGAGCAAGTGTGTGGACATCTGTGGCAGAGACCTCCTGCCAGTGTGGACAGTGGGTGCCGGCAATAATGTGTCTGACAAAAGGCCCTTTGGAGCTGGTCTTAGGTAGGAGTCTCCTTGCTTGAACTTCTGGAGGAGTAAATTCTCCTCCCAGACAGGGCCAGTCCTCTCAGCCTGGTGAGTGCTGGTCTCAGCTTCTCCTTCTCGGCTGCAGCCTGTGGGTCTAGGGAGTCCTGAGTGATCTTGTAGTGCCAGAGCTGGTCTTTAGACCCTCCATCCCTGGATGGAAAGGCCTCATGCACAATACACACTTTCCTAATGGACAATGTCCCCTCCCTCCCTCCATGCCACGAGGTGTTATACCTGTCTCGGTCTCCGAAGGTCAATTATCCTACTGGGGCTACAGCTCAGACCCAGTACCCCAATGCTGATTTGTCTTCCAGAAACCATGATTTCCCACCTTGAGGGTGATTGGTGTCTCCCAACTCAGTGCCTGTGTGTGTCCCAGAAGAATTTTGTTCGAGATCAGTGAAAGAGAGAGATGGAGATAGAGAGAAAGAGAGAGAGCGAGATGGCTTCTTACAGGGACAGCACTTCTGTGGGGTCAGGGCCCTGTCTGTATGACTCTTCTAACATTAATTACTTTCCATTATTTCAAACATAGCCACACAGTGGTTAGGGCTTCAGTACATGATGTTGGGGGACACAGGCCCACATTCAGTCCACAAGAAGCCTGGGGACACAAAGCCTTGTAATGTTTGGAACAATGATGCCTAATATGATTCTTATTTTTACTTCATCAAAATTAATTCTTGTGTGAGATAGTGAGACTCCTTAATTGGGAAGGACGCAGGGAGTCTGACTGGGGACAGTCCTTGGAGAGAGGGGGTTCACTCTGAGGGGTAGGGAGGTGCCTCCACACATCCGCAGAGGGGACGCAGGGACAAACAGTTCCAGGCTCTTCTTCCAATATGTGGTTATTAATTACTGGAGCTGAATGAATGGGCCTGCTCAGTCCTCGAAAGCCCTTTATTGGGTTAGACAAAATCTGTGAGGCTTAGCGCTGAAAGCCTGTAACTGAGGACCACACGGCTATTCTCCTTCTCCAGAGTAGGCCTGGAGCCCGCCCTGTCTGGGAATTTCAGGAAGAAGTGAATTCAATGGGCACACAGTTGTACATGTGAGTAGAACTTTATATAAAAAATGACGTTCTCTATGGATTGTAGGAGCTGCGTGTATGGCTAAAAAGCACTGTCTGTGGAAGTGGTCAGTTTCGTGGGGGGCTTCACCCTCCGGCCCACCACTGCCCCTCTCTCAGCCCAGCGCCAGGCACCTCACTCAGGTGACGTGAACAAGTGAATTTATTGTGCAAGACATTCTTGGGTTGTTTCATAATAAATTATGCTGAAGAAAAATAGAACCAAATCTCTTTGGACACATTTGTCATAGTGATTTACGCCCAACAAATGCTTTTATGAGCAAAGTAAATTTGCCTCACGAGTGTGTTTGGTTGTGAGGGTGTTTATTATCACGTACGTGTTTACGAAGCACAATTACTCGGGCAAGCAGACCCCCGAGAGCACATCAGATAGTCGGCCAGTCACTCTGGGAAATTCAGTTTCCAGATGAGTGTGATGATGAGCCTGCTGGTTACTTTTCCTCTCCCCTTCCTTCCTCCCTTCTCTGCCTCCCTTCCTTCTTTGCATCTTTTATGTTCACTATTTACTTTTAAAGTTTTAAAAATTATTGCATTAATTGATGCATAATAAGTGCACACATTTATGGGGTACAATGTGATACGTGATATTTGTCTACAGTGGGGTGACTGAATCATGCTAATTAATTTGCCATTTTTTTGTGGCTAAAACATGTTAAATCTACTGGTGGCATTTCCAAAATATTCAATGCATTAACATTAGGCACCGTGCTGTACAGTGTGACCGAACCTCATTCCTGTCCGGCTGAAACTTTGTACCCTTGGGCCACCATCTCCCCTTTCCCATACCTCACTCCCCCAGTTTGCAATCTCTTTTTAATCACATTAATCAATCAATCAGTTCGAAAATCGATTTATCACAGACGTGTCAGTTGGCACAATTCCAAAAACTACCCAGGAGGTAGGATCAACTTCTTACGATGCCTGTTTTTGTTGATGGGGCAGATATTTTTAATGGAGCAAATGTCCAAAATACCCACCAAGTTGACGCTTTCCTCTGGGAATGAGAACTGTCCACAGCAAACTTTGTTTCCCATCAAAGGAATCAGTCCCTGCCTGCCCATCTCTGGTAGTTATTTCCCTTTGATTCCAGGGTCTGGACCTACTGGTTACCACAGAGACAAATGGGAATTATACTTCTAAATGGCTGGTTATAGAAAAAAAAATCTGTGTCTTTAAAAAGAGTTAGTTGATTGCTCTAAATCTGAAGTTATTTATTTTGTTCCTTCCGAAAATGCTATTTTAGACATAACTCGATAACTAGCAGGGGCAGAGCAGTGTGGCTCTTGAACCTGGGGTGTGGAGAGGTAATTAATCCAGAGAGGAGGCTCTGGGCCCACTCCATCAGCACGGTAGGTGCTCTCAAGAGTTTTCCTGCTTTCTTTCTCCTGGAGATGCAATTAGACCTGACTTCCTTAGAACTTCAGCTGCAGGGGGACCCAGTGCACATTATTTATAGGTCCCAGCGGCACTTATCTGAGGATGCACGGGGGGCTTTGATGGGCTCAGGGAGCCCCCTCCCAGCCCTCCAGATGGGTACGCCCTTTGGAGCAGCCTGGGAGCCTGTCCAGGGCAGCCGCTGTGCTCTCTCCTGATCACTTAATCTGTCAGAGGGAGGCCCAGGGCTAGGAAACAGTCCCTGCTTTCAAGTGAGTCCAGATAGGAGAACAATCCCCTTGCTTTGGTTCTCTGTGAATCAATCCTCTTCAAGAGCTGGGATGTGGAATAAGAACCAGCCGAGTTCAGGATCTGCCAATGGAGCGATTTGTATTCAGGAAACTAAAAATGTATTTAAACCAAATGCTGCGCTTCGACTTTGGTCAGGGTAGGTGCAGCCTTGGGGGTGAGGCAGCGGACAGGCTGAGGAAGCCACTAGGTTTTCTCATCTGTAAGATGGACATCGAGTAAGCACAGGCTTCAGGTGTTCAGAGAATTCATGCACACTGAGCGGTTGTTTAACTAATTGCATGGCTCACAGAAAGTGTCTGGGAATCTCTGTGGACGTGGCAGGGAACAGATATAGCTGGGCGTGTGTCTAGGGGGGCAGAGCAGCTCCCCACCAACCCCCATGATGGGCAGGTGACCGACACATCAACACCACAAGGGCTTCTGTGGAGGGAGCTTGCCAGACACCTCCTGGGGGCTCAGTCCTGTAGGTGTGGCATAAAGTCAAGTGGACACAGGGGCTTCTGTCTTCACTTCTGTCTGAGGATGGAAAGAGGCCTCTTCTCCTGCACTGTGGGCAGGGAGCTGCCTCACTGGCAGCACAACCACAGGGTACAATCAGGGACCCCATGGCCAGGGGTCCTTCTGAGCAGCCAGATCGCCTCTCCTCTCTGGCTCTCGCTTTGTGCCAGGCCTCCCTGCACCCTCCAAGGCCGTGTGGGGTCCGAGGCTGGGAGAGTCTAGTTGCACCGTGGGTGGCTGGCTGATGGGTTTTTAATTGTACACTGAGTCTGCTGACATAGAGAGTCCACACCATCCAAGCTGGAGGGGGGGAGGGCAGGAGAATCATTTTGCATTTTAATGCTTCTATGAAACTTGTGTTAGTTTTCCTTTATAATTTTATTTTTCTTTCCTTTAGGCAACCTTGAAAAGCTTAGAAATGCTCTTAGGATCTTTCTAAGAGAGTTTTTCTTTTTTCCAAGTTAATTTTGGCAGAACAAGAGTTGTTTTATAAATGACACTTGTTTTAATTTCATGTTGTGAATAACTCATTCAAATTGACTTGTAATGTTTGGAACAATGATGCCTAATATGATTCTTATTTTTACTTCGTCAAAATTAATTCTTGTGTGAGATAGTGGGACTCCCTAATTCCAGGGTGGGAATAGGGAATAGACAGTCATCCCTGGGTGTTCTTGGGAGTGGATCCAGGCCTCCCTGGAAGACCCGCATGTAGAGAAGCTTAGCCCCTTATCTGACCGGCACAGTGGGATTCTCCTGTAACCCCCACACTGCTCTATACTTTAAATCACCTGCAGATGAACAATATAACCACTGTGCAAGCGGCTGTTGTGCTATGTTATTGGGGAGTCACGACAAGACACAGGTCTGACCAGGTTTATCAGAGACACAGGTGCCCTGTGTTTCTCCTCCCTGGGAGTGGCTGACCCCGTGGGCACAGAGGGCCAGCTGTGGACATCATCATGGACACTGGCACGAGCAGTCACAGCATCCGATAGCCTGGACCACACACTAGCACCACCACTATCAGGGCCATGAGAAGCACCTGCCCTCCGGCCTCTGGGCAGCAGTTTCCCCAACTGCAACATGGGGTGACCTTCGGCTGCTGGGAGGAGCATCTGGCCACTGGAGCCTGGCCCAAGGCACCTGACGTTGACTTTGAGTGGCCACTGAGGCCTTCCAACAGTTCAGCCGACTTTCCCTTCCTATGCCTGCCTGTCTTGCCGTCAGCTCCCTGGACGGGAGGCTGGTGGGGTGTGCAGAGTAGGACAGAGACTGGCCTGAACACGGGGTCTGGTGGTGGTGCCAGCACTGGAGCTGCTTGTATAGAAACCCAAAGGCTGGAGTCCAGTCCCTGAGCGCCCCAGCCAGGGGCGCCCTCCATGCGGTCAGGAGCTGTTCTTACTCCAACACACTAAAGCCGGGTAGGATTGCGTTTGGCAGATGGTTATTAAATCCACTAGGCGTTTTCTTGTCTCTCAACGTGCTCTAAGACACATGCACAGCCCTCGCACCGGCACAGCTGAGCCTCTGCTTCAGGCAGCCTCCCCAAGCCCCTCCTGAATGCACAGCCCATCCCCAGCCCCAGGGGCCACCCCAGGTCGGCCCCACAGAGCACCCACACTGTGGAGAGGACACAGTGGGCGTCCTCGGTCCTTTGTGGAGCCGGGGCACACAGAGAGATAAGGCGTGAGCGCCATTTAAATGTGAAGTTAGCAGCTTGCTTGGAAGTCACCGCTCTTTTCAAAACTGAAGCGCCGAGCTCTGCACTTGTGAGACTCAGATACACACGAGACTCCAGGAGACCCCCACAGTGTGAGCCCCCCGAGCAGCGTGGGCTGGACTTGACTTCAGCAGGGAGGAGACAGTCATGCTCCTCTGTTCCCTTCACTCCACGCACCTGTGACGTTGCTTCCGAGGCCAATATCCACCCACATTCACATGTGGGACCGGCCCCTGGCACATCCCCTGAGTCCTGCACCTGTGATGCTCCTGTGTGGTCAGTGCTCCCGCCTGCCCTGGCAGTGATCAGCTGCTGTGCCCAGGCTGTGTCTGGCTAGGACCTCGGCAAATGTGTCACCGTGTCGTCCTGGCTCATCAGAAAGTGAGGTTCTCCCTGCTCCCTGCTAGATTCCAGTTTTGACCAACTGAAATGTCAACATTTTTAGTACCAGAATGTCTTTTAATGGATTGTCACCATTAGACCTCAGGTCACAGAGAGAAATGCAGGGCAGGAAGATTAGACCAATACTATCACTGGGCTTTGCTGAAACCGGTTATATCCACTCTATAAATAGTTGGCCCTGTGCAAACTGGAGACTTTTGAAAACACAACTACAACCTCCGTCAGGGAGCTCAGAGAGATCTTTGCTAACAGAATGTCATGATGTTTACAAACCTGAAGATGTGCTGGGATGGTGTGCTTCCTCCCGCTCAGGTTTAACTCTGTCCAAACACCTGTGTCATTTGCCCCCTTCTTTCCTACTGGGAAGACCCCGTGCACAGCCACCTGGGCGCCACCTGCGGTGGAACTGAGCACCTGCACTGGGGAGATGCCCCCTCCCTGCCACCCCTGGCACTCAGGATGGGGACACCCACGGGCTCCTCACCTGGAAGCCCTGTGGCCAGTATGAGGCTCAGCCCAACCTGCCCTCCCTGGACTCTCCTCTCTGCTTTCTGCAGCCCGCATGGGCCTTTATAATACAAATTACTACTGAAAAATTCATTTTCAAGTTCTTTTTGCTGAATTGTTTTTGCTTTTATGATGTGAATGTAAGCATCTGAAGGAGAGAATCCCTATGTTTTAATTTTAGTTCCTTTACTTTCTGCCCATCTCACTCTTGGCACTGAGCTCCATGCCCATGACGGGTAGTATCTGTTTTATTTGCTTGTTTATTAAATGTATCTTGTAGTCAGAAAACTAAATAAAATTCAAATGCACGACAATAAAACGCTCACCTGTCACCCAGAGTGTCAGGCGAGAAACGGAAACGGCAGCGCCTTTCCTGCTCCCAGCCCTGGGTCCCGCCCGTACAGGCTCCTGGTTGAATGTCTTGCTCCTGTTCCTTTGTTTCTCAGGACAGCCCTGTCCTACGGCTATAACTACCCTACGTGTTGCTTTGTTTTGCTTCGTTTCCGCCTCTGTCCATTCTGAGTCCCCTTCTGTTTTGTCTCCCGGGACACTTGTTTGCACTCAGCTGGTGCTGCCACTGCCCGTGAGGGCACCGCTCGCTGGCCACTCTGCACTGTGGCTTCAGATGAAAATGCTCATCTAGTCTTTGTCCTTGTCCCTGCCCATGAGGGCACCGCTCACTGACTCTGCTCTGCACTGTGGCTTCAGAAGAAAATGCTCATCTAGTCCTTGTCCACTGACACGCAGCCTGTCCCCATTTCTCTTACGACAAGCATTCCTCTGGAAACCTCTGGCGTCGCCCCGAGGTTGATGTGAATGTTTCTCAGATACGTGTTTGCGGAGGGACCCGCTGGATCTGCGTCTTCACTTCTGCTGACCACGTGTGTCCAGCTCGCTGGGAAAGGCCCTCTGCTCCCCTGTTAGGGTTAGAAATTGTTCTCCTTGGGGGGTTAATTTGTATCTGCCCAAAGTTGAGTATCTTTTCCCATAATCATTTTTGTTTCTCTTATGTCTTCTTTGGTCGATTCCCTGTCCCCGTGTCTGTGTGTGTCTCGTCCAGGCCCTACGCCAAAGGTCTACTGCTGTCCATTGTTCATCACACACTCCTCATGAGTGTGGCTGGATACGAAGACTTGGCAGAAAAAAATCTAACTCCATGATTTGTTTAGGGATGTACTAAGAAACTGCTCTTTACAAATTTTATATGCATACTGACTTTTTAAAAGTCAGTTTCAATTTGGTCTGTCAATTTTCAGAAGAGACATAATTTCTCACGATCTTGGTGAATATTTTAGTTTCTTCACTGAAAAAATGCTTATGATGGGTGGTGCATGTGGTTCAAAGGAGTATGGCGCTAGCCCCATATGCCGGAGGTGGTGGGTTCAAACCCAGTAAAAAAAAATAATAATAATTAAAAAAAATAAAAAATAAAATGCTCATGATTTTTTACCATATTTGTTTGGGGGATATGCTATAAATTTATTACAAGATTAGAATTTACATGTATTTTGGGTGAATTAAATGGTCTCATTATAATGGGAGAATTATGCACCATCACTACTTTTCTCTTTTATCTTTTTTTGGTCTGATGTTAAAGTGATCACATCAGCTTTATTTGTATTAGTAGTTGGCCCGTTAGTTCTTTCCAATCTTTACTTCCAAACTTTCTGAATCCCTTTTTAAAAGAGGTCTATTTTGGCCAGGCGCAGCAGCTCACCCTATGATCCCAGCACTCTGGGAAACAGAGGCAGGAGGATCTCTTGAGCTTAGGAGTTCGAGACCAGCCCAAACAAGAGCGAGACCCTGTCTCTACTAAAATACAAAAATCAGCCAGGTATTGTGGCAGGTGCCTGTATTCCCAGCTATTTGGAAGGCTGGGGCAGGAGGATAAGTTAAGCCCAGGAGTTGGAGGTTGATGTGAAGTATGTTGAATCCATAGCCCTCTAGCCCGGGAGACAAAGTGAGACTGTGCCTCAAAAAAGAGAGGTCTATTTTTAGAAAATATTGATTTTTGTCATATGACAATCTATCTTTAAACTAGAGGTTTATAGTCTTTGTGATTTCTCATATCTTTAAGTTCATTTCTACCATTTTTCTTTTATTCTATAACTTTTCTTCTCTTCATTTCTTTTTCCTCATTCAATTTTGGTCCTTGAATAATTTAGAAAATGTACACTATTTAAAACTTCTTTGGGTGGTATTTATAGGATTTATATTAAGGCTTATATAACTTGATCATCTCTACATTAAACATATCTTGACTTTGTAAAGAATGTAAGAGACTTGAAATGCTTTAATCACTTCTCTCTTGAATTATACATAGCCAGTATTTTACAATTTCAAGTACTTTATCTCTATACTTTGTTTTTTGCACGGCAAGTCTCACCTTCCTATTGTTTCATATGGGTGATGTTTGTTTGGCTACTGTGTTCACTGCTTCCTTGGTTCCCCATTTTTTTGCATTCCAAATCTTCCTTTAGGTTTTTTTTCTCCTTTCAAACTGTAACAAAGTTCTCAATTTTTGTTTGTCAAGAAAATATCCTTCTATTACTCTTATTCTTTACAACATGACTTGAGACGTTTGACCCCAGCTCAACAGTCCTGGCCTGTCAGTACTCTGAAGACATCCCACTGACTCCGGGTTTCACTGCAGGCCTTGAGAAATCACCTTTCCATCCAGACAGGCCGTCCCACACCCCCCTCTGCCTCATGTCCTTTATTTCACCCTCCTGGTATCCAGAGAGGTACACACTAGGTTTCATTCTTCTCCTGTTGAATCTCTGACTTGCTTTTTAATTGTTTGTTGATTTTGATTGCTTTCTTTAGGTATATATTACACTTCCTTTCCCCCTTCAACTGCATCTAACATTTATCTACTATCTAATATTCAGATATCTATTCATTTTTCTCATTTTGAATTTCCAGATATTGTATACATATTACTTACATGTGTGTATTATACATATATATTTCTTTTCCACATCTGCCGAGCTGCCGTGACACTCTGTTCTTTCGTCATACTGTTAGTATTCTATTTTTTCCCTTTAAACATATTAAATATAGTTGTCATATATTTTCTCTTTCTGGTAAGGTGATCACCTCAGGTCTTTGTGAATCTCACTGTGTTGATTGTTTTGTTTTCTCCCGCTGAGTCTGAATAATCTTGTGTTATTTTCCCGTATGCTTTATCATTTTTTATTATAAACTCCAGATGATTACAACTTTGTGAAAATTCTTGAGGCTTCATTTAAGGTGTATTTTGGTAGAGAGATCTCACTACTTCAGCCAGGTTCTTGAGTGTACCATCAACTCAGAGCCGCTCTATCATTATTGCTCCTTAAATTTTCATTTGGAAACAAGTTTAGACTAACGTAAATACTGTGGAACCAGTGCAGCATCTCGGAATCTCTCCACTCCTGACACCCAGTTTCCCCTAATGTAAACATTATGTGTCATCCTCTCACTCAGGGGATTACTACTTTACAGTACTTTTAATTGAGCTGCAGCCCTTGTTCAAATCTCACTGGATCTTTGTAAACACCTGTCTGTGCTCTGGTACCCAGTCCAGGTGGCTCATTGCAATCCTGTTGTGTCTCCTTCATCGCCTCCTCAGACCCCTGTCACTCTCAGGTGTCTCTTATCTTTCATGACCTTGGCTCTTATGAAGAATCCTGGAGCTATGGTGAAGGGAGCTATGTCCTTAATTAACCTCTCATCTCGACTGTTGTTGGCATATACAAAGGCAACGGACTAGTGGACATTGATTTTGTATCCTGAGACATTACTGTATTTTTTGATGACTTCCAAGAGTCTTGTGGTGTAAGTATAAGATCATATCATCGGCAAAAAGGGGAGAATTTGACCTCCTCTGCTTTGATGTGGATGCCCTTTATTTTCTTGTCCTGTCTAATTGTATTGGCTAGAACTTCCAGCACTATTTTGACTAGTAATGGTGACAGGACAACCTTGTCTGGTTCCAGTTCTAAGAGGAAAAGCTTTCAGTTTTACTCCATTCAGTAAAATATTAGCTCCGGGTTTGTCATAGATAGCTTCAATCTGTTTAAGAAATGTGGCACCTATGCCTGTCTCTTCAGTGTTCTAATTAGAAAAGAATGCTAGATTTTATCTAATGCTTTTTCTGTATCTATTGAGAGGATCATATAGTCTTTGGTTTTGCTTCTGTTGATACGGTGAATAATGTTTATGGACTTGCGTATATTAAACCAGCCTTGCATCCCTGGGATGAAAACTGCTCGATCATGATGTATGACTTTTTTGATGATAAGCTATAATCTTTTTGTTGAGAATTTTTGCATCTATATTCATGAGAAATATAAAAATTGGTCTGAAATTCTTCCTTTTAGTTGGGTCTTTTCCTGGTTTTGGTATCAGGGTGATGTTTGCTTTGTAGAATGTGTAGGGGGAAGATTCCTTCCTCCTCAATTTTTTGGAATAATTTCTGCAGTATAAGAATAAGCTCTTCTTTGAAGGTTTGATAGAATTCTGGTGTGAAGCCATCCGGATCAGGGCATTTTTTTGTTGGAAGATTTTTTATTGTTTCTTTGATCTCAGTGCTTGTAATCGGTCTGTTCAGGAGATGTATTTCATTTGGGCTTAGTCTAGGGAGAGGGTGTGATTTGAAATATTGATTAATTTCCTTCACATTGTCAAATTTCTGGGCATAATGTTTCTGGTAGTATTCAGAGATAATCTCTTATATTTCTTTGGCATCAGTTGTTATTTCCTTTTTATCATTTCTGATTGAGGTTACTAGAGATTTTACTTTTCTATTTCTAGTTAGTCTGGCCAAAGGCTTATTTGTTTTATTTATTTTTTCAAAAAGCCAGCTCATTGTTTCATTAATTTTCGGAATGATTCTTTTGTTTTCAGTTTCATTGATCTCTGATTTAATTTTGGGTATTTTCTTCTGCTGCGTTTAGGTTTAGATTGTTCTTTTTCACATTCCATCAGATGGCTTGTACATTTGTTGATGTGTTCTCTTTCTGTTTTTCAAATGTAGGCATCTAAAGCAATGAATTTTCCTCTCAGGACTGCTTTTGCCATATCCCATAGGTTTTGGTAGCTTGTGTCTTCATTATTGTTATGCACAAAGAAGTTAATGATTTCCTTTTTATTTCTTTCTGCACCCAACTGTCATTCAGCATAAGATTGTATAACTTCCATGCCATTCTGTGAGGTTGAGTATTTTTGTTGGAGTTGAGTTCTTTCTGAAAAGGCGCAAGATAGAATTTCAATTCTTTTGATCCTGCTGAGGTTTGTTTTGTGTCCTAGGATATGATCAATTTTGAAGAATGTTCTATGGGATGATGAGAAAAATGTATGTTCTATATTTTTGTGATGGAGTATTCTGTATACATCTATCAAGCACAGTTGTTCTATGATCTTATTTAAATCTCTAATATCTTTGTTTAATTTCTGTTTAGAGGATCTGTCCAGCTCTGAGAGAGTGGTGTTGAAGTCTCCTGTTATTATGGTTTTATAGGATATCATATTGCTCAGACTAAGCAAGGTCTGTTTTAATAATCTGGGAGCATTTAAATTGGGTACATAAATATTTAGAATTAAAATGTCTTCTTGTTGTATTTTCCCCTTGACCTATGTGAAGTGACCATTATCGTCTTTTTTGACTTTAGTTGCTTTAAATCCACATATATCTGAAGATAAGATTGCAACCCCTCTTTTCTTCTGTATTCCGTTTGCCTGAAAAATTTACTTCCAATCCTTAAATCTGAGTTTTAATTTGCCTTTTTTCCCCCCTAAAAACAGAAGTTTTTATTGCTTTTGGTCCAAAGTTGGTAATTCACATTATCTCATGGCCCAGAGGCCCAGCTGGGGATCCCTGGGTACTACTGACAGGCAAGAGACAGAGTAGTACAGTAGGTCAGGCCCAGCAAGGGGAGAAGGGATCTGGGGACTATTTAAAACCTACTGAGGTGGCCAGGTACAGTGACTCACTCCTATAATCCTATCATTCTTGGGAGGCTTGAGGCAGGAGGATCATTTGAGCTCAGGAGCTGGAAACCAAACTGAACAAGAGTGAGATTCCATCTTACTAAAAATAGAAAAAAATTAGCTGGCTACTGGGATGAGTGCCTAAAGTTACAGCTACTCAAGAGGCTGTAGCAGAAAGATGGCTTGAGCCCAGGAGTTTGAGGTTGCATTGACCTGGGCTGGTGCCACGGTACTCTAACCTGGACAGAGTGAGACTCTGTCTTAAAAAAACAAAAACATTTAAAAATAAAAAATGAAACCTACTGAGGCCCCCATGGGGGGAGGTGGTGATGAGCTTGGGAAGGGCGGTCTACCTTTAACTCCGGAGTCATGCCTGGGCCTGTTTTCCCATGGGGCCCCTGGACCGCCAGGGTTGTTGGTCTGAGGGTCCTAAAGAAACCCAGTTGGGCAGGATCCAACAATTTAGGACTGTGGTTGTCTTTTTCCTGAGGGATCCCCTTCCCTGCACCCCTCCACCATCCCTAACCCATTCCCTGGGGAAAAAATATTTTCTTTTAGGCCAGACATCAAGGCTCATGCCTATAATCCTAGCACTCTGGGAGGCTGAGGAGTGGATTGCTTGAGCTCAGAAGTTCTAGACTAGCCTGAGCAAGAGTGAGACCCCATCTCTACTAAAAACAGAAAAACTAGCTGGGTGTTGTAGCATGCACCTATAGACCTAGCTACTTGGGAAGCTGAGGCAAGAGGATCATTTGCACCTATGAGTTTGAGGTTGTAGCAAGCTGTGACTCAAGTTGACAGAATTAGATTCTGTCTCAAAAAACAAACAAACAAACAAAACTACCTGAAGGGCACAGAAACCACAAACTGATTGGTAGACAAAAGGGAAGAGAAGGGCTGGGCGTGATGGCTCACACCTGTAATACTAACACTGTGGGAGGCCGAGGGAGGTGGATTCTCTGAGCTCAGGAGTTCAAGACCAGCCTGAGCAAGAGTAAAATGCCATCTCTAAAAAAAGTAGCTGAGCATTGTGGTGAAGCCTATATTCCAGCTCTCAGGAGGCTAAGGCAAGAGAATTGCTTGAGCCCAAGAGTTTGAGATTGCTGTGAGGTATGACCCTACAGCACTCTTCTACAAAATGAAACTCTGCCTCAAAAAAAAAAAAAGGGAAGAGGAGTTGAAACTGGAAAGCATCTGGGGTCAGTTCCTCTTCCTGCCCAGGTCTCTTTTCTCCAACATGGCTTTTTTCCTTCCACCTCTTGCATGTGCCCTGGCAGGGATCCTGCCCCCACCCAGACTGGATATGGTCCCTTCCCCTTCAGCCTGGTGGCTCATTTCTGCAAGACAAGTGAGATCTACCACATGATTCCACCCAGACTCCGATAAATCCTCCATTGGCAGTACATGTTAAAAAAAAAAGGCAAACACACAGAAAAACTCTAAAACCCAGATAAGATGATGATGTGGGGAGATAGCATGTATGGGTGCCTCAGTAGCTTGTCTCCTCTTGGTAGCAGGAGGGATATTATGGGCCTTCCCTTAAACCTAGGTAGTTGTCAGCATTCAGTGGAGCTCCCTCGGTAGCTGGAGGAGCAGTGGGCAGTACTTGGGATCATGTATCTGCCAACCCAAGCCAAAGACCTGGCCACGCTGGTTGGCACCCTGTGTATAGCCCATCTGCAGGGACATGGAGGAGTTGTCATACTTGTCAGTCCCTAGCTTGGTATCATAGAGTGTGCCTCCGGGTCTCAGGAGCTGTCATACCCACCTGGCTGGCACACTTGGTTGTGCCCATCTGCAGGCTGATGGTTGAATGGTCCATGGGGGGCAGGATATGATTCTTAGGATCGTACAGATGCCTTCTTGTGCCATATGCTGTCATGCCCGACTGGCTAGCACATTTGTTGGTGCCCATCTGCAGCCCGATGATGCACTGTCCAGCCTTCATGGTGGCATCATAAAAGTCCCCTTCCTGTTTCTCTGAGTACTTAACACCGATGTCCATGCCAGTCTGTAGCCTCTTTGTCTTGGCCTTCCCAGCTAGGACCAGAAGAGACACCTGTACCTGCGTCACGTTCCCACTCTCAAACAAGTCATTGGCCTTGAACAGGTCCACAGGGTTCATGCCATAGCCAACCATAGCCTTGATGAAGTTGGAGAGGTCTTCTAGCTGGTGCCAATTCTGCATGGAGCAATTGATTTTGGGGACTGAGCCTGGCTGCAGCTTGTTCATGAGTGTGCATAAGATAATCCCATCCTTCAAACCCTTCTGGAAATCAGGGCCAGTAGGCCAGTGAGCCCCTCGATCCAGCTCCTGAGTTCAGCCTCCTTCTGAGGGTCATATTTGGACAGGAGCCAGTTCTTGACCTCAGCCAAAAGCCCGTATGATGGCCCCTTGTTGAACTGCGTGGAGCTCATGGCTGGTGGGAGAGGCAGGGAAGTGCCAAACATCTTAATTTGTCTTTTGACGTGAGGTGTGTTTCCTGTAGACAGCAAATAGATGGCTTGTGTTTTTTAATCCAATTAGCCAATCTATGCCTCTTCAGTGGGGAATTTAAGCATCAATATTTTCTGAGATAATTGATAAGTGTGGTAGTGTTCTATTCATCTTATTTTGTGAAAGTCCATTGCTTAGTTTTTTCTTTTACATCGTTGTGGAAACTGGGTTCTGTGCTTTAATTTTTGGGTGTTTACTTTGCTGAAGGTCCATTGTGATGGTCAGTGTGTTGAAATATTTCCTGTTAAACTGGTTTTCTTGTGGCAGATTTCCTTAATGTTTGTATATCAATAAAACATTTGATTTCTCCATAAATTTTAAAGCTTAGCTTAGTGGGATATAGAATTCTGGGTTGGACATTATTCTGTTTAATTAGGTTAAAGATAGATAAGCATTGTCTTCTGGCTTGACAAGTTTCATTAGAGAAGTCCGCGGTCACACTGATAGGTTTGCCCCTCTAGGTCAGTTGGCGCTTACTCCTGGCAGCTTGCAAAATCTTTTCTTTTGTCTTGACTCTAGGTAAGTTTATCACAATATGCCTTGGAGAAGCTCTATTTGAATTGAGGTGAATAGGGGACCGATACCTCTCTGAAAGGAGTATGTCAGAATCTTTGGTGATATTTGGGAAATTTTCATTTATATTGTCTAGAATGGCTTCCATTCCCCTGGGGCATTCTTCTTCCCCTTCTGGGATACCTATAACTCATATGTTTGAATGCTTCATAAAGTCCCAAAATTCTGTCAGTGAATGTACTGCTTTCTATCTCTTATTTTCTGCCTCTTTAACTATCTGAGTTATGTCAAGAGCTTTATCCTCTACCTCTGAGATTATTTCTTCTGCATGATCTTATCTGTCGTTGATACTTTCTATTGCATCCTAAAGTTCCCTAATTGACTGCTTCAGTTCCTTCATCTCTGCTATATCTTTTCTATAGTCTTTGTATCGTTCATCTCTTATTTCATTCTGTTTTTGAATTTCCTTTTGGTTATTATCCACTTTCTCAGCAATTTCTTTCATTGCTTTTTGATTGTTTTCCACTTTCTCAGCAATTTCCTTCATTGTTTTCATCATCTGTATTTTAAATTCCCCTTCTGTTATTTTTAACATTTCTTTATAGGAGGAATCCTCTGCCGTAGCTACCTCATGATCTCTAGAAGGGATTACTCTGGATTGGTATTTCATGTTGCCAGGATTTTTCTGCTGATTCTTCTTTATGAGTGTTTTCTTGTATCTGTTTCCTTACCCTAATTTTCCTTTCACTTCTTGCTTTTTAAGTTATTGTGCCGCTGGCCTAAAGTTTTAATGAGTCCTTTTGGTACAAGATAGGAAGGATGAGAAGATTGAAGAGCAAGAAGGGAAAAAAGATTTTAAAAAGGGGGAAAAAAGAGAAAGAAGAAGGAGTGAGTAAAAGGAAATACTGACAAAAAGAAGAAAGGCACCAAAAGAAAGAAATAGGAGTAATATAGGTGTATATTAGGGAACTATGATCCAACTTTAAAGACTCCCAACCTCTGATTGGGTTGGGTGATTCCCTTGAGGTTGGTAGCTCTTTGCCAGCCAACTCAGACGCAGTACCCCACCTCCACCAGGTAGAGAGGAAAGACAAAAATATAAATCCAACTGAAACAAATAAGAAAAAACCCTTATGGGATAAAATTAGGGGGAAAAAAAGAAATAATAGGGGGCAGAAACACTGGCAAAACTGAAATTGTAATTGTTAAAGAAGGCAAAAATGGAAGATTGTATTTAAACTGAAAGAGTGAAAAAGAAGAGAAAAAAAAACAAAAAGAAAAAGAAAAATGTTGAAATTGAGGAAAAAAGAAACAGTAAGAAAAAAACAAAACCCCTAAACCAAAAATCCAAGCAGTATATATCTTGCTGAATATTGTCCGGGCAACAGATGATCTGAGCTATGAGATGTTAAGCACAATGTTGATACAGCTGTATGAGATGAAGACTGGAGGCCTCTGCTGATCTCTTGGACCCCCCTAGCTTGGGAGCCCAAATGTCTCCTCAGCCCACTTAAAAGACACTCCGAACGATGAACCTTGGCCAAGCAGAAGCTTTCCAAAGAAAGCACTTATCCCTGGGATCTCTCCTAGTGTGGCTGTCTGCTTATGCAAGGCACCAAATCCAGTCTCCCTCTATGCCCCTGAGGGTCAAGGCCGTTAATCTGCCAAACACTTGGATCTCTGCACTTCCCCAGTGTCTCAGTCCCCACCTTTGGGCAGCTCAATCTCTAGATTACTTGCCCAAGGTCTCCTGGCCAATCCTCATGCTGCAACACGCAAGGGCATCTCCCCCACAGTAGCTGTGTGGGCAGCCCACAGCTGAATGATATTAGGTCTTTCTGGCTCAGCAGCTTAGTCCGGGGTCCCAGACAATGCACAAAGTCATCTGCACACTGGCCCAAGATCTCCCAAGGCAGTTCAATTGAGTGCCCAAGTCCAAAAAACCCAAAACACTCCACAGATAAGGCTTTTCCTGCTTGCAGTCTTGCTGTTGCTGATTATAGTTGCAGGCAGCCTCCGACCGAATAAACGTACCTACCACTTGACTAGTTTTCCACCGCTCCTGTCCTCCTCGTGGGGTCCAGAAATTTCTTGCTGAATTCCTATGTCACCAAAGGAAGCCTCTGGGCAAAACCCACCGGCCAGAGATGCTTGGAGTCTTCTCTGCCCACTCTTACTGCAGCTGGCTGCACAGAAGCTTTTACTTGTGTGCCATCTTCCTTCCCTCCCCCGTATCACAATTTCTTTATCCATTCATGTCGATGGCCACTTAGGCTGATTGTAAATCTTGCTTGTTATGAATAGTACTACAATAAACATCTGAGTATAGATATCTTTTCAACATACTGATTTCCCCTTCTTTGAATATATACCTAGCATTAGGAATTCTCAGTTATATGGTAGTTTTATTTTTACATTTTTGAGGAACCTCTGTACTGCTCTACATAGTGGTTACACTAATTTATATTTTCTAGTTAGAGTTTGTGAGGGTTCCCCTTTCTCCACATCCTTACCAGCATTCCTTATTGTGTGTGAGGAAGTCCATTTAACTGTGGTGACATGATATCTCATTAGTTTGATTTGCATTTCTCTGATGACTAATGATGTTGAGCAGTTTTTCATATACCTGTTGCCCGTCTGTAAGTCTTGTCTTGCATGATTTCTATTCACCTCTTTTGCCCATTTTTAATTGGCTTATTTGTTTATTTTTCTATTATATTCTTGTAATTAATCCCTTGTCAGATGGGTAGTTTACGAATATTTCTTCCCATTTTATGGGTTGTCTCTTCCCTTTATTGATTATTTCCTTTGCTATGCAGAAGCTTTTTACTTGATATGATCCTCTTTGTCCAATTTTGTTTTGGTTGCCTGTGCTTTGTGGGTATGACACAAGAAGCCATGCCCAGACCAATGTCCTGATGTGTTTTCTCAATGTTTTCTTTTAGTAGTTTCATAGTTTTAGGTCTTAGGTTTGAGTCTTTAATCCATTTTGATTTCAATTTTATGTATGGTGAGGTATATGGTTCGAGTTTTATTCTTCTACACATGGACATCCAGTTTTCCCATCACCATTTATTGAAGAGAGTCTCTTCTCCCTACTATATGTTCTTGGCACCAAGTTCACTATAGATGTGTGGCTTTGTTTATGGATTCTCTATTGGTCTGTTGTTTAACTGGTTGTGTCCTTTTGTGGCTTTAGTATCAAGATGATACTGGCTTTGGGAGGAGTCTCTCCATGATGTTATGGAATAATTTCTACACCTCCTTCCTTTTGGTTTCCATTTACTTGAAATATTTTTTTTCTATCCCTTTACCTTGAGTCTGTATGAATCCTTGTGGGTAAGATGTGTTCTCCTGAAGGCAGCAGATATTTGGATTGAATTTTTCATTCATTCAAGCAGGCTGTTTTGAGTGGATTGTTCAGGTTGTTCATGTTTATTGATAGAATTGATATGTGGGATGCTGTTCTGTTCATCTTGTTGGGTAGTACCTCATTCCTTTTATTTTTTATTTTTTTTGATCTCATGTACCATTGTTTCATGTGAGCACTAAGCTTTAGGTTTTGGATGGTTTTACTCTGGTGGCTGTCTTGTATGCTGATCCACATATAACATAGTTGTGAGTATTTTCCTCAGTGTTCATTTGTCTGGAAAAGTCTTTATTTCTCTATCACATGTGACACTTAGTTTTGCATGATACATATTCTAGGCTGGCAACTAAAAATGGGGCCGCAATCCCTCTAGCTCATTGGGTCTCAGTTGAGAAGTATGCAGTTAACCTGATAGATTTTTATTTGTATTTTAACTTGAGGTTCTTGCCACACAGCTCACAGGAGGCTCTTCTTTGTGTTCTCTTTGTGTCTTGTTGATTGTCTCTTTGCAGTGAATCCCCAGGGTTTTCTTTGAGCTTCTTATACTTCCATGAGTAAATCTCTAGCAAGACCAGGGAAGTTGTTGTTAATGGTTCCTCAGAAAGGATTCCCAGCCATTGTGCATTTTCTTTTTCACCCACAGGGATGTTGGTTATTCTTATATTTGGCTGTTTTATGTAATCCCATATTTCTTGTGGGCTTTGATCATTCCTCTTAATTCGGTTCTTTATTTTTGACTGAGTTAATTTGAAAGAATTGCATTAAGCTCCGAGGTTCTATGTTAATGCCTGATCACATCTATTCTTAAAACTTCTCACCTGTTTTGTATCTCATTAAATGAATTTTTTATTTCCAAAAGTTCTACATAGTTTCTTTTAAATATATCAAATTCCTTAGTGAATTTTTAATTCAGCTCCAGAATTTTTTTGTTGTTGTTTGTTTGTTTTTGTTTTGAGTTGGTTTTTAATTTCTCTTGAATTTCGTTGGGCTTCCTAACAATCCATATTTTGAATTCTTTATATGTCATTTCAGTATTTTCATTTTGGTTGGTATCTATGACTAAAGATCTATCGTTCCCTTTCTGGGGTGTCCATTTGTTCTGATTCTTCATACTTCCAGAGAAGTTCTTCAGAAAATTATAAGTGCTACTCCAATGAACACATGAATGATAAGAAGGCAAAGCAGCTTTATTGCAGATAAGTTTGAGAAAGTTTGAAATCATGTAAGCCAAATCCTAATCCAGAGCAAGGCTCTGCCTCTCTTCAATTCTTTGAAGGCTTAAAGGGGTAAGGAAGCTGCTGAAGAAAAGCTTGAAGTTAGGAGAAGTTGGTTAATGAGATTTAAGGAAAGAAGCTATCTCCATAAGATAAAAGCACAATGTGAAGCAGAAGTGATGATGTAGAAGCTACAGCAAGTGATCTAGATGATCTACCTAAAATAATTGATGAAGGTGGCTACATGAAATACCGATTTTTAAGGTAGACGAAGCAGCCTTCTTTTGGAAGAAGATGTCATCCAAGACTTTTATAGCTAGAAAGAAGTCAGTGCATAGCTTCAAAAGATGGGCTGACTCTTGTTAGGGGCTAATGCCACTGATGAAGTTAAGTTGAAGCCATTGCTCATTTACTATTCAGAAAATCCTAGGGCACTTGAGAATTATATTGATTGTACCCTGCCAATGCTCTTTGTGTGAGTAACAGTATTTTGAATATTCTTTCAAAATATTACTGCTCGTCGACAATGTTCCAGGTCACCTGAGGGCTGTGATGGGAACGTATGGGGAGATAAGTGTTATTTTCATGCTTGCTGACACAATTTCCATTCTGTAGCCTACGGGTCAAGGAGTTGTTTTGACTTTCAAATCTTAGTATTTAAGATATACCTTCTGTGTGGCTGTAGCTGACATTGATCGTGATTTCTTTGTTGGATCTGGGCAAAGTAAATTGCAAACCTTTTGGAAAAGATTCACCATTCTATATGGCATTAAGAACATTTGGGATTCATGGCAGGTGATTACAGTGTCAACATTAACAGGAGTTTGGAAGGAAGAAGTAGATTGCACCCCTCATGGATGTTGTTGAGGGGTTCAAGACTTCAGTGGAGGAAGTAATTACAGATGTGTTGCAATAGCAAGAGAACTGGAATTAGAAATGGAGCTGGAAGTTGTGCCCGAATAGCTGCAATCTTATCATCAGGTTTGAACAGATGAGGAGTTGCTTCTTATGGTTGAGCAAAGAAAGTGGTTTTTTCTTCTTCTTTTTTTTTAAATCATAGCTGTGTACATTAATGCAATCATAGGGTAAAATGTGCTGGTCTTATATACAATTTGAAATATTTTCATCGAACTGGTTAACATACCCTTCATGACATTTTCTTAGTTATTGTGTTAAGACGTTTATATTCTGCATTTGGTAAGTTTCGCCTGTGCCCTTCTAAGATGCACGTAGGTGTAGTCCCACCAATTACTCTCCCTCCACACATCCCCCCCTCTCCCCTCCCTTGCCCCTTTCCCCATATTTTTGTTCTACAATTGGGTTATAGCTTTCATATGAAAGCTATAAATTAGTTTCATAGTAGGGTTGAGTACATTGGATACTTTTTCTTCCATTCTTGAGATACTTTGCTAAGAAGAATATGTTCTAGCTCCATCTGTGTAAACACAAAAGAGGCAAGGTCTTCATCTTTCTTTAAGACTGCATAGTATTTCATGGTGTACATATACCACAATTTAGTAATCCATTCGTGGGTTTCTTCTATGACTTAGCAGTTATGAATTGGGCTACAATAAACATTCTGGTACAAATATCTTTGTTATAATGTGATTTTTGGTCTTCTGGATATATACCTAGTAGAGGAATTATAGGATTGAAAGGCAGGTCTATTTTTAGATCTCTTAAGTATTCTCCAAACATCTTCCCAAAAGGAACATATTAGTTTGCATTCCCACCAGCAATGTAGAAGTGTTCCCTTTTCTCCACATCCATGCCAACATCTCTGGTTTGGGGATTTTGTCATGTGGGCTAATCTTACTGGAGTTAGATGATATATCAAAGTAGTTTTGATTTGCATTTCTCTGATGATTAAGGATGATGAGCATTTTTTCATATGTCTGTAGGCTGTGCCCCTTTCTTCAGAGAAGTTTCTCTTCAAGTCCCTTGCTCACCCTGAGATGGGATCACTTGTTCTTTTCTTGCGCTTTTCTTCTTTTGAGTTCTCTGTGGATTCTGGTTATTAAACTTTTGTCAGAGGCATAACCTGCAAATATCTTCTCCCATGCTGAGGGCTGTCTGCTTGCTTTACTTACTGTGTTCTTGGCTGTGCAGAAGCTTTTTAGTTTGACCAGGTCCCAGTAGTGTATTTTTGATGCTACCTCAATTGCGTGGGGCCCGGGGTGGGGGTCATCCTCATAAAATATTCGCCCAGGCCGATTCCTTAAAAAGTTTTCCCTGCACTTTCTTCTAGCATTTTTATAGTTTCATGTCTTAAGTTTAAGTCTTTACTCTAGTGAGAGTCTATTTTAGTTGATGGTGAAAGGTGTGGATCCAGTTTCAGTCTTCTACAGGTCGCCAGCCAGTTCATCCAGCACCATTTGTTAAATAGGGAATCTTTACCCCTCCTGAATGATTTTAATTCGCTTGTCAAAGATGAAATAATAATAAATAGCTGGGTTCATCTCTTGGTTCTCTTTTCTGTTCCATAAATCTACCTCTCTGTTTTTGTGCCAGTACCATTCAGTTTTGATCACTATTGATTTATAGTATAGTATAGTCTGAGGTCTGGTAGCATGATTACTCCTGCTTTGTTATTATTTCTGAGTAATGTCTTGGCTATTCAAGGGTTTTTTTCTGATTCCATATAAAACGATGTATTAGTTTTTTGAGATCTTTAAAGTATGACAGTGGAGATTTAATAGGGATTGCATTAAAATTGGATATTGCTTTTGGGTAATATGGACATTTTAACAATGTTGATTCTTCCCAGCCATGAGCATGGTATGTTTTTCCATTTGTTAACATTTTCAGCTATTTCTTTTCTTAAAGTTTCATAGTTCTCTTTATAGAGATCCTTCACTTCTTTTTTAGTTAAACTCCCAAATATTTCATCTTCTTTGGCATTACTATAAATGGAATAGAGTCCTTGATTGTTTTTTTAGCTTGACTATTGTTGGTATATATAAAGGTTATAGATTTATGAGTGTTAATTCTGTAACCTGAGACACTGCTGTATTCCTTGATCACTTCTAAGAGTTTTGTAGTAGAATCCCTGGTGTTTTCTATCTATATAGTCATATCATCTGTGAAGAACAAAAGTGTGATCTCTTCTGACCCTATATGAATACACTTGATTGCCTTTTCTTCCCTAATTGCAATGACTGAAACTTCCATTACATTGTTAAAGAGCAGGGGAGACAATGGGCAACCTTGCCTGGTTCCTGATCTGAGTGGTAATAATTTCAATTTAACTCCATTCAATACTATATTGGCTGTGGGTTTGCTGTAGATGGCCTCTATCATTTTAAGAAATGCCCTTTTGATACCAATTTTCTTAAGTGTTCTGATCATGAAGGGATGCTGGATGCTATCAAAAGCTTTTTCTGTATCAATTGAGAGAATCATATGGTCTTTATTTTTGAATTTGTTTATGTGCTGGATTACATTTATAGATTTATGTTCATTGAACCAGCCTTGAAACCCTGGGATAAAACCCACTCGGTCATGGTGTATAATTTGTTTGATGTGTTGCTGGATTCTGTTTGTTAGAATCTTGTTGAATATTTTTGCATAAGTATTCATTAGTGATATTGGTCTATAATTTTCTTTTCTTGTTGGGTCTTTTCCTGGTTTGTGGATCAGGGTGATGTTTACTTCATAGAATGTATTGGGTAGTATTCCTTCTTTTTCTATGTTTTGGAAAAGGTTGAGTAATACAGGGAATAGTTCCTCTTTAAAGGCTTAGTAGAATTCTCATGTGAAGCCATCTGGTCCCGGCTTTTTTTTTTTTTTTTTTAAGGGAGATTTTGTATAGTTGATGCTATTTCAGAACATGATATAGGCCTGTTCAACATTTCCACATGATTCTGGCTAAGTCTTGGAAGGTAGCAGGCTTCCAAGTATTGGTATATTTCCAGATATTCATATTTCTCAGAATAGAGTTTCTTGTTATATTCATTAAAGATTTTTTTAATTTCTGAGGAGTTTCTTGTTATTTCGTGTTTGCCATTTCTGATTCATGAAATTAGAGATTTTCCTCTTTTTTTTTTTCCTGGTTAGGTTAGCCCAAGGTTCATCTATTTAAATTCTCCTCTACAAAAAACCAACTTTTTGATTTATTGATCTGTTGTATAATTCTTGTGTTTTCAATTTCATTTAATTGTGCTCTAATTTTGGTTATTTTGTTTTTTCTTCTGGGTTTGGGATTGAAATTTTCTTCCTTTTCCAGTTGCTTGAGATGTCCCATTAAGTTGTTAACTTCCTCTCCTTCTGTTCTTTTTAAGAAGGCTTGCGGTGCTATAAATTTCCCTCTTAGGACTACCTTTGCAGTGTCCTAGAGGTTCTGATAATTCGTGTCTTCATTATCGTTTTGTTCCAAAAATTTGGTAATTTCCTTCTTAATCTTGTCTATGACCCAGCTATCATTCAGCATAAGGTTAGTTAGCGTCCATGTTTTTGTATGCATATGAAGATGCCTGTTTTTACTGAGTTCCACTTTTATTTCATGATGGTTCAAGAAGATGCAAGGAATAATTTCTATTCTTTTACGTTTGCTGAGGGTAGATTCTTGACCTAAGATGTGATTGAGTTTGGAGTATCTTCCATGGGCTGATGAGAAGAATATGTATTCAGTTTTGTGGATGAAATGTTCTGTACATGTCTGTTAAATCCAAATGTTGAATAGTTAAGTTTAAATCTAAAATTTGTTGCTTAGCTTCTTATTGGTGGATCTGTCCAAAACTGTTAAAGGAGTGTTAAAATCTCCGACTACTATGGAGTGAAGGAAATCAAGTTGCTCATGTGTGTTAAGAGTTTCTCTTATAAATTGAGGCATATTCTGGTTGGGTGCATAATTATTAATAATTGAAATTTCATCATATTGATTATTCCCCTTGTCAAATATGAAGTGATGATCCATATCCTTCCTTACTTTTGTTGGTTTAAAGCCTGTTGTATCTGCAAATAAAATTGCAACATCTGCTTTTTTCTGCTTTCCATTTGCTTGGAATATAGATGACCATCTTTTCACTCTGAGTCTATGTTTATCTTTTAAGGTAAGATGAGATTCTTGTATGCAGCAAATATCTGGCCTGAGTTTTTGTATCCAGTCAGCCAACCTGTGCCTCTTTAGAGGACAATTTAAGCCATTGACATTAATTGAGAATATTGATAAGCCTGGTAGAATTTGGGGTATTGACTTTTTTGAAAATCCAGTGGACATTTTTAATCCTTTTACCACTGTGGAAGTGAGAATTTGATCAAAAGTTTCTGAGTGAGTTTACTTTTGTAGTGGAGGATTGTGGTGGTCATTATGGAGGATAGATCTGAGAATATCCTAGAGAGCTGGTTTAGTTATGGCAAATTTCTTCAACATGTGAATGTCATTGAAGTATTTAATTTCTCCATCATAAATGATGGAGATTTAGCTGGATACAGGATCTTGAGTTAAAAGTTATTTTGTTTTAGGAGATTAAAAGCTGATGACCACGCTCTTCTATCTTGAAAGGTTTCAGCAGAGAGATCTGCAGTCATTCTAATATTCTTCCCATTATAGGTTATGGTTTTCTTCTGTCTGGCTGCTT